>CM022879.1:27618557-27629533 GCA_012654025.1 Pachypsylla venusta | reverse complement strand
CCTCTATCTTCTCCCTGTTTCAGTAAATATTTGAGATTCATACCAGAACGAGATCACTTCTACCCTCTATCTTCTCCCTGTTTCAGTAAATATTTGAGATTCATACCAGAACGAGATCACTTCTACCCTCTTTCTTCTCCCTGTTTCAGTAAATATTTGAGATTCACACCAGAACGAGATCACTTCTACCCTCTATCTTCTCCCTGTTTCAGTAAATATTTGAGATTCACACCAGAACGAGATCACTTCTACCCCCTATCTTCCTTCTGTTTCAGTAAATATTTGAGATTTACACCAGATTTTTTAAAATAAAATGGACATTTATAAATTAATTAGTGTGGTCCAAGAGGCAGCTCCACTGTGGAACATGCGTGACCATCGGTACCTTTCACCAAGTATGGGGTGAAAGGTACCGATGTCCAAAGTTCTTGCTCTCTTTCTTGCTCTCTTTGGTGTCCAAAGTTCTTGCTCTCTTCTTTGTTCCCGCCTTCTCATCGTAGACGAATTTTCTAATAAAATTAGTTCATCATTTAGAATTTAGAACTATGTTTGTTGCGAGAAAGAACACCTACCCTCTAGGAAAGAAAAATACTGATAAAAAACGGACTAATATTGACTCTAATGGACGATCATTCGGTCGAAGGCTAATAGTATGTTGAACGGCCGGAAATCGTTTGAACGAAAACGGTGCCAATGCACGGCACCCCTTAGTCACCTTCCCTACTGACCAACTTCAGATATTGATCAATTGATGGAAAACTTAAGAGACAAGTAAATAGTTACCTCACTCCACTTGAGTAAGAAAACTTGTATTGGGTTTGAACAGTTCGTGTTATGAGTAAAGTTTTTTTCTTTCCCATTCTCGTCCACTGCATGTCAGGAACGTGTTTTATTAAAAAGTTGCGAACTTTCAAATTATCCATTAAAGTGCTAAAAACGGTTCAAAACAATCCAATTCCAAAAAAAAGACAATATGGAAGAGTGGAAAATTGCACCAAACCTATTGAAGTAAAAACGAGTCGTTTTTGTTACGGAGAAAAGTAACTTAAAAGGAAAAATAAGAGAGAAAAAAGGAAATTTTTTACATTAGCAGTTAGCACATGATTTACAGGGAGTTTCAAGTGAAATATCTAATGACGTTCATCTGTAGGCAAGCTGTGGGAGGGCCAAAATGTCAAAAAACTTCTATTTCATTTTGGTTTATCTATTATTTTGAATTCTGAACCTTTGGGATCTGGACCGGTGAATTCGACTTGTTCCAGACACTGGCTATCAAAATATTCATGGTAATAGGGGATGGGAAAAACATCAGCTCCAAATAAAAAATAGTAATAATAACTAGTGGATAAAGATGATCAGGTGTTCTCGTTAGTGTTGTAGTCATTTATAGAAAAAAAATATCTTAATCAAATTTAAAAAAATCAACCTCCCCTCATGGGGAGCGGGCCTGGGCCCCCAAATTTTTCAAAATCGAAAAGCCCTTAACACCAGCCATAAGATATATAAATTTTACATTTCTACAACAAACCGCTAAAAAGATAAAAATCATTTTAAAAAAACACAATATTTTTCCCCCTGGACAACCAAAATCTATACAGCAAATTTACTTCATGTGCTTAACATGTATACCAAATGTCGTCAAAATCGGATGAAAATTGTGTCTTGTAGCGCGTAACATACATACATACATGCATACACATATACAAGTGCATTTCGGGATGTATACCGCGGGGTCAACAGTGGAGTTCACTAACGGTCACAATAAAACACATGTAGTATTTCTTTTATAGGAGATTTAGGATGAACTGTTTTTTTTTTCTAAAAGGTTAATCTTTCTTGGATCAAATTTGCGTAATTTCAAATCGAACAAATCGCATTTAGATGGTATGTATCCAATATAACTCTGATGCATTTGAAACGAACAGACAGATAATGAACAGTTTAAAAAAAAATTGTGGAATTAAAGCTAGACTTCACATCGTTTAGTCAATAATGCGTAAGAGCAATGTGGTAGCTGGTTTGCAAGTTTCCAGCGAATGGAGGGTAAACCCCCCGTCTTGAATGACCAATAGATGTTAAAGAGACGTTAAGCCAAAAAANAGAAGTTAAGCAAAAAAAAAAAAAAAAATTGCTGATCTTGGTGGGAATAATTTTTGGAAAATCCAAATTACTAATCAGCTAATTCTAGTTAATCGATTTTAAGTTTATCGAAATTGAAATTTGTCAAACAATTTATGAGTATAACATTTTTGTAAATAGTTTATGAAATGAAAAAGTCTCAAAAGAACACACAAAGTTTCTTGAATCCTACTGTTCCTAGGAAAGCATTGTTAAAAGTTATGAACAGTTGCTTAAGAAGCATAATTTAAAATCACCCTGAATAAGAACGAGAGAGAGAGAGAGAATGTGAAAAGTATATCTGGAACGTTTCCAGCAATGATAGATTTATCTACGTTAGAAGTCAGAGCTAGAAAAGCTCACAAGTTCAAAAAACCTTTGCTATATAAAATTATAGAAAGTATAAAATATAGACGAAAGTGGTTGTGAGCTTTTTGAAGCTTTTACAGTAATTACTGTAACTGGTATATTAATAATACTATGACAGTTTAAGAAACTACAAGTGTAATTCAAAAGTATCATAACAGTATATTGATGGCGTGGTGTCTTGCCGTTTATATCAGATTTACTGTTAACATCTTATCTCTAAAACAAGCAATACATTCCTTTTCAATACGACACATTAATAATGTTTACTATGGAAGTACCTACCTTCCATTAACATGTTCATACCTACAATACTAGTACTACCATGAACTATAGTTCTCAATCAGTTAACTGTAGTTCCTGAAGATGCCGTCAAAAACGGCGAAACATGTCGGAAAAACAACAAGATAACTGAGTAAGTAAATCAAAGAGAAATAGTGAAGTGTATATCAGTTTAAACCCCCATATGACAGTTAAAAAAATGAATTTAATTACTGAATCTTGCAAAAAAAAAAAAAAGAAATAAGGATATACGGCTACAACTTCTGAATTTGTGTAAGTAGTGTCGCAGTTCGATAAAAATTACTTTCTATTTTTGCAAGGCCGTACCCAGAGGGGTCCATGGGGTCCAGATCACCCCCGAAAATTCATTTTTTTTATGCATGACACCACTACCAACAATAAAAACAACAACAACAACAGAATCAACATCAACAACAAGAATAAGAACAACAACCACAACTACATTATCATCATCATCAACAACAACATAGCCTTCCATGATCAACATTTCAGGTGTTAGTCCTGGCTTGGCTGTCAGTCCTTCGCCCCCTCCCCCCCCTGAAAAAAATTTTGGGTATGGCCCTGTATCTTTGTATACTGATGCAACCATTTAAATTGTTTTTCTTCGACCGAATTTTTTCAAGCCTTTTGCGTTTGGATAATCTTGTCCCGTGACCGAAACAAGTGATTTCTAGTGCAATAATAAGCTGCATAATTGCATATATAGAAATACATTTTTATCGCTGATTAAATAATGCAATACACTAACAATCATACGCGTGTAATAATTTGCAAACTAACTTGCAGTAATAAATGAAGCTGAAATCTTCACCGCCTTTGGCTTTAGCATAATATTTGTCATGATGTTCTATTTAACTTTTTCTTTATTTTGCTTTCAGGTATGTTTGCTATATCTTTTCATTTTGAAATATTTCTTTCAAACGTTGTACCGAAGTATTATGCACATCAGAGAATCTACGCAGGTAAGAAAGTTTTCTTTTTCTGTTATGCAAATTTACGCCGAGAGAGTTACAATGTCTTTTTTTTTTTATCATTAAGAATAATTTTACAAATATTCACCATNTTTTTTTTTTTTTTTTTTTTTTTTTTTTTTTTTTTTTTTTTTTTTTTTTTTTTTTTTGTACAAACTGTTATTATATAAACTTAGTAAAAACTTCATTTGAATAACATTTTAAAACGAAAATATTAAAAACCACTCTCAGCAGTTTTCTACTTGACTGATAAAGAAGAAGTTTTCTGTCTCAAATGAACAACTCAATTCAAAATGTAAGTTTTGTAGTTTATAAAAATGTATTAGTGTGTACATAAGAAGAGTTCAAACACCCCGCACCGCTCCCTGTAGGTAGAAGAAGAGAACAAAGTGTGATGCAAAATGAAAATTTTCGATGACCCACTTTTTGGTCTCATTCCATCACTATTTTTTCCTATTCAAGTACTTTCTCTTTCCACTTTTTTCGTGATGTACTTTTTGTTCTCTTAAATGAATAAAATATTTAGATAATGCGATGTGAAAGTGGTTCAATATTTTGGGCTCCCCTCGTGCTTCCGTTTGGATGAATTCATCTATGTAGGTGTGATGAATGTGAAAGTGGTTCAATATTTTGGGCTCCTCTCGTGCTCGGATGAATTCATCTATGTAGGTGTGACGAATGTGAAAGTGGTTCAATATTTTGGGCTCCCCTCGTGCTTCCGTTTGGATGAATTCATCTGTGTAGTTCTGATGACTGTGAAAGTGGTTCAATATTTTGGACTCCCCTCGTGCTTTCGTTTGGATGAATTCATCTTTCTAGTTCTGATGACTGTGAAAGTTGTTTAGTATTTTGGGCTCCCCTCGTGCTTCCGTTTGGATGAATTCATCTATGTAGGTCGGATGACTGTGAAAGTGGTTCACTATTTTGGGTTCCCCTCGTGCTTCCGTTTGGATGAATTCATCTATGTAGGTCTGATGACTGTGAAAGAAAGACAATAGTTCTCAATCAGTTAATAGTAGTAGTAGTAGTAGTTAGAGGTTTTTTTCACAAAATCAACCGTTCTTCCCATTTATAGATGCATGATTAATTAAAATGGTAGAAACAGATTGATATGAGTTTACCGAAAAGATTTTGATGGCCCTTGGCTGGAACTGTAATGGTATGCGATCCAGGTCGTTCTGGTGCGTAGAACCGGCCATCGTGAGGACATCAATCAATCAACCTAATTTAAAATAGAGAAGTTTCCCTCTTTATTTCATAATGAATTATATGGGACAAACTTCATTCATTATATTACAACGTAAAATATTGTTGTGGTGACATTAATCTCTGATATTGTAGACAAAGCACAGGCTTCGTTAACATGTAAATTTTAATTTTTACTATATTGAACAGATAACTAACAAAGAAAGATATATATTGTTTTGAATAGTTGAACTACGGCGGGACTATTCGCCAACCTAAATTCTGAGTCAGAAAAATCGAAATAATTCCGGGACTTTCACACACTTTTTATAGAATGTCCATTTCATGTGTCCAATAATAATCCAGGCTTTTCATCCTTTTTCCTGATCCAAGTGTCTCTCCCTTTTTCCTATATCTTTGTTGAACGCACGTTTTTATTTCCCCACACCCTTTTCATGACCACTTTTCTACTTAATAAAGAACGTTTTCAGGGGCCTTTAACTTAAGCATTTCTTTTCCAACGCCCGTTCTCTCCACTCTTCATTTCATTAAAAAGACATGTGTTGTTTGCTCTTATGTTGTGGGGACTTATTGTTGCTGGAAAATGTTGTACTTCGTTTCATTTTGTGGAGAAAAATTAAATTGAATTTTTATTCTTAATGGAGTGTTTTTTCTTATTACACTAAATTTGATGTCGTCTTAATCTTCAAATATATGGAGGGGGGAATCCCCCGCCAAATCTACAATATTCTCACAAGTAGAGAACAATTTGTTTTGTTCTCTAACCGAAACGATTTGTGTATTACTCAGTAATACTCAAATCGTTTCAGTTAGCGAAACACCAAGTTAATATGTAAGTGTACCGTTTAAATATTTTGATGCAAATTCATGAATTTTCCTTGCCTTTTCAGTTTGCCATGCTGACCATATTTTGGGCTGGGCTCTTTTAATGAAACTTTCATGGTTTCTGTTAGTTACCCAAACTGTCCCATACCATTTTTATTTTTATCGCATTTGTTTTAGTGAATTTCTGACTGCGCATGCAAAAGCGTATTTTTTTTTTTTATAAATGATTTCACAACAAACCGCAAAAAATATATGAAATTTGAAATTTTCCAATTGCATTCTCCCAGTAACCTATAATCGATACTCTATTTTTTGGGGGAAATCAAAGAAGTGTGAACTGATTTTTTGTGTATGTTTATGATTTCAGAAGCGTAATTTTGCTCGTTCGTTTTTTGCAAGATTAATTATTCTAGAATCTCTAGATTAATTATTCTAGAATCTCTAGATTAATTACTCTAGAATCTCTAGGTTAATTACTCTAGAATCTCTAGATTAATTTCTCTAGAATCTCTAGATTCTTTAATCTAGAATCTCTAGATTCATTACTCTGGAATCTCTAGGTTAAAGTAAACTCTAGAATCTCTAGATTGATTTCTCTAGAATCTCTAGATTAATTACTCTAGAATATCTAGATTAATTACTCTAGAAAATCTAGATTAATTACTCTAGAATATCTAGATTAATTACTCTAGAATCTCCAGGTTAATTAATCTAGAATCTCCAGGTTAATTACTATGGAATATCTAGATTAATTACTCTAGAATCCCTAGATTAAATACTCTAGATCTCTAGAATCTCTAGATTTAATCTAGAATATCTAGATTAATTACTCTAGAATATCTAGATTGATTACTCTAGAATCTCCAGGTTAATTACTCTAGAATCTCCAGGTTAATTACTATGGAATATCTAGATTAATTACTCTAGAATCCCTAGATTAAATACTCTAGATCTCTAGATTTAATCTAGAATATCTAGATTAATTACTCTAGAATATCTAGATTAATTACTCTAGAATCTCCAGGTTAATTACTCTAGAATCTCCAGGTTAATTACTATGGAATATCTAGATTAATTACTCTGGAATCCCTAGATTAATTACTCTAGAATCTCTAGATTACACTCACGAAATCACAAAACAAGGCAGTGGTAAACCCCAATGTACTCTTGACTTCAAGTGACAATAGCGTGAAATTTAAATCGCTTGTAAATTTCCGTCTGCCCTTAAAAATAATGAATACCAGGAACTTCGTGTGATATGCTTTTTCTGTTTTTTGGCATAACGATTCTGATATGCAACGTTGTTAATTAGAATGAAAACACAAAATGGTCAAATAAATTAAGGCTAGCCTGAAGAGAAATGCTGATTATTGTGTCAGAGATATATGTTTTTCTTGCCATTGCCAACTATAACTACTGCATTAGTCAAGGAAAAGGGTTCTCATATAAAATAACAAAACTTCGCTGTAAGCTATTTCAGAATGAGTCGTTCTAAAGTGAACTACATCGCAGATTGTCACTCTATATATTCTCTTGTTGTTTTTGTTATCAATTATTTTTGTAAGTACATCTTCCAAAAAGTTGTGTCAATTCAATATACCGATTGTGTTTCAAAAATTTCAGAGATTTTTTCAAGAATGTCTAGATTTTCTGAAGAATGACAGGGATTAAACAGAATTAAGGTCAACTACGCCCTAGACTTAGTACAGACACTGAGTGACAAAATTAGCGGAACGCTTAATTTTTTCGGATTAGCCCGAGATATGTAATGGTGGGGGAGAGCCCTTGTTAAGTAAAATAATATTACAAATATTATAGGTGATAATAACACCAGGCAGGCAGAGATATATTTTGGGAAAGACAAGAAAGGATAGATTGAGAAATATTCATGTGAGAAAAAAGACTGGCTTTAAGGACATTGCGAAAGTTGTTTTAAAAAGGAAATGGAAATGGGCGGGTCACATAGCGAGATGCAGAGACAATAGATGGACAAAAGAAATCATGGAGTGGTGTCCAAGAGAAAATAAAAGGGGAAAAGGAAGACCGGTAGATAAGTGGGACAAGGAAATGAGACTAGTTTGTGGAGGTGCAACATGGAGAAGAGTGGCTCAAGAGAGGGAAGAGTGGAAAAGAATGGGAAGTGTGTATGGAGATGTGTGGCTGGACCGCTCAGAATAAAGAAGAAAAGAAAAGAAAAAATGTATACAAATAAGTCAAGATTCAAACTTATAAAGGAGAGCCCCTACAGGGTGAACAAACATACAAGCCCCCAATTTTGGGGAGGCCTCAGTGCTGTGCACTGATTTTATACATTAAAGGAAATAGTAGTCTAATAATCATGCAATTTCATTTTATTTTTTAAATTGTCTCTATTAATTTAATGTACAAATAAAGGCTTATTATTATTATTATTATTAGTCCACCTANTTCGGATGAACTGAACAGCTCGTCTGAGAAGAAGCATCTAGTTAGCAATATTTCACTTCGTATCTAGTATCTCTTCCCTTGACTCAGATTGTTTCGGATGAACTGAACTGCTCGTCTGAGAAGAAGCATCTAGTTAGCAATATTTCACTTCGTATCTAGTATCTCTTCCCTCCCTTCTAATTGCACTACCACGATATGGGAGGGAGAGGGCGCGATATTTTTATTAGTATTACTCTAGTTTTTTATTACTTTGTAGATTATTTATGTACATAATATATTAAATTGAACATGCTGTAATATAATACACACCGTATGTGTTCGGGTAATAACTCAATATTATGTTTTCATATTATTATACTTATGCCAGCATATGCGAACCGAAAAGCATCATTATGTATTATTATTTTCACAATTCCGTGCTCGAAGGTCAACAGTACTGTATGTTCTAAACATAGTATCCCAGAATGATTAGCCCCCCTTAAATTTTGAACTTTGAATTCTGTAAAACTCTACTGGGATAGAAATGGCGCCTCAACCAATCAATTGGTTATGGTGACATTCAGTTTCTTGGGAGGGACCTTTATTTAACAAAAAGTTTCGATTTCTCAGGAAATTCAAATGGAATGATACAAAATAAAGAAGAAAAAAATTACCTTTCTCATTTCACAGCAGAGCCAGAGGAATGAGAACATTTCAATGACATCACATAAAAAATAACTTCTAGTTGTATTTCCTATGTAATTGATTTGAAATTTTCTCATTCCTCCGGCACCGCTGTGCAACAATTGAGACGGTGAATGTTTTTCTTTTTTTCTTTTTTGCTGATTGGTTTCATTATTTAAGTTACGTATTACTTGAATTCTTGAACCATAACCACCTTCAGACCCGAAAATAGACTTTTTCAAAACAGCCCAGGAGAAAAATGATTTTACACTTTTGATGGTTTAGGTAAACGGGAAACCTTTTTTGGAATACAATAATGGAGCTATTACATCAAAGTTAAAAATCAACACATCAGTTATACAGGGTGTAACACAATTAAAGTTTTGACCCCCCCAGTCCCTGATTTTTTTTGTTGATAAATTAAAAGGAAAGTTTTATTCTTATTTTATTTCTACTTTTATTTGAACAAAAATATTTGTACCATTCCATTTAAAATTCTCGAAAAATCGACAGTTTTTTTTTCAATAATAGTCAGTTCCGGGGGTTGAATCTGGATCTCACCATAACCAGTTTTTCGAAATGCAAAAATTCCAAGCTGTGCAAAAGTTAAGGGGGGGCGTGACCTACCAGTCTGAGACACGCTGTATATACAGGGTGAGTCATTTTAATTCATATGCTTGATTTTCTCGAAAACGGTTCATTACAATAAAATGTTCGAAATATTAATTGATGTTTGGGGAAAATATTTTGGTGACCTTGAATTTTATCTCGAAGGTCGCCTTCAACGTTATTTCATTTTTTTNTTCCTGTAACTTCGTGCTATCCATTAGTATTTTTTGTAAAAAAAAAAAAAATAGATGATGTTGGTATGGAACTTTGTGTTAAAAAAGAAATATTTTTTGCTTTTTTTTCGATTTGACTTTTTCGAGACATTTTTGTCGAGTTTCATTAAAATTACCACATTTCTATTATGTCAGATATCCCTTACTGAGAGCATGTCGAGGACAAAAATATCTCGAAAACAGTAAGTAAAATCCATTTGGGAAGTGGAAACAAAAAATATTTCTTTCTTATTACAAAATTCAATACCACAATTAAAAATGAAGGGTTCTATTTTTCAAAAAATGATTTCGAACACGACCTTCGACCTTAAGGTCACCAAAATATTTCGTCACCCTGTATATGCAAAGAGGGGTGCTACGTAATAAGAGTAGAATATATGCGGCAGTGAGCAAAACAACTTTACTTATCACTAATTATTGTTACATCAAATAAAATACAAAATATAAATTTATATATATTTTAATTTGCCTTAACGTCTCCTTAAAGTCTTTAACATCTATTGGCTATTGATCATTTAAGACGGGGGTTTTACCCTCCATTCGCTGGAAACTTGCAAACCAGCTACCCACATTGACCTCACCCAGCCAGGGTTGGGCCGGCAAAATCCAGCAACACGAGGGCGCGAACCCACATGGTACAACCTCGCTGGAAGTTGCTTAACTTCAGTGTTTGAACGGGAACTGGTGTATTCAAAGTGCCATAGACGCTGTCTTTAAATTTCTTTGTGTTAGATTAGTGGGCATTATAGTATTACAAGATAATACTAGTGGATCAAGATGACCAGGTGGTCACGTGAGTGTTGTAGGCATTTATAGAAAAAATAAAAATATTTGGACCCCCCCGGGGGTTTGGGGGCCAAATCAAAATCGAAAAACCCTTAACACCACAGCTATAACATATTATCAAAATTTTACGTTTCTACAACAAACCACTAAAAAGATAAAAATCATTTTAAAATAGTATTCTATGTTTTTCTATTCAAAAATCGAAAAATCGGCCGTAACTCGAAAACGGTTGTATATTTTTGAACATTGATAATGTTTCTGTAGTCTAAGTCTATGGTTTTGGGGGGGTCCATTCCTATCAATTTTTCTATATCTCTTACCGTTTTGGAACTATTAGTATTGTCTAAATTTCATTTTGTCCAATCCCGGATTCTAACCTGTAACCCTGGAATGACTGGTCACAATTTTGCAAAATATGTCCTAAATGAAGGATTAAGATGTCACCTAAAACTTTCTCGCTTTGAGTTGA
>CM022879.1:27589854-27603337 GCA_012654025.1 Pachypsylla venusta | reverse complement strand
GGGACCCCTGAATATGGTGGGTAGCTGAGATCAAATGGAACATTTTATATGAAATTCATTAGTGAGCCAGACGAAGCATAGCCGAGTTACAGGGTGGAGAAGGTCATTTTTGGACAACTTTCAACGTCGCTCAGTGGGTTCTGTGTGACCGAACAAAAAGAAGATGGACACTAAATCCTAGTTATTGATGGCGGTGATTTCAAATATGCCATCAAAATTTTAAAAAACAAAAGCGAAATCGGGGAAAACCTGAAAAGTCATCAATTTTTTTTGTCTGTTCTCAAATGTGATTTGACTTATGAAGAGAGTGTCTCTTTCTAAGATATTTTGTGCAAAAAAAATTTGAAAAATCGAACAAAAAATTCAATTCCCATGTCAAGAGAGAACCACGAGAATGGTCGGATTACGATAAAATTTTAGAAATAAGCTGCAATTAAAGTCCTGGACACAACTGTCAAATTAGAACTTCGAAAAAAGAGCGTGAACCAAAATGCAGCCTTCCTAGGCTGCAATTTGTTTTAGTGTCCATCTTCTTTTTGTTCGGTCACACAGAATCCACTAAGCGACGTTGAAAGTTGTCCAAAAATAACCTTCTCCACCTTGTAACTCTATTCTTCGCCTGGCTATGCTTCGTCTGGCTCATTAATGAATTTCGTAAAAAATGCTCTGCTACCCACTATATTCAGGGGTCCCATTTATAGCCAAACACCCTGTATATAGATCTAGACTTGTTCTTAATAAAATTGTGTTTGGGAGACGAACAAATAAGTTGGCATGATTTTTTTTTCTAAGCAGAAAGCAAGGCAGGAGGGAGATGATGGTTAAATACGACTGGACAAGTGCATACCACGATATCGTGGTATGCACTTGTCCAGNTATGAACCAGAACTTTTTTTTTGGGGGGGGGGGGGGGTCATGTCAAGGGAGTTCTACCTTATAGTGATTATAAGAAGATAAAATAGCAAATTATCAATGTTGTACTGATATACCTACCTACAGTATTTTTGTGAGGATTTAATGTAAGTGGTCTACTATCGTTAGAACCTCTCATGGCTAATTTTCGTCTGCCATTTTTAGGGATCAACTTTGTTTTTTACGGGAAAAACAACTTCATCATCGAGGCATCGCCGATCAAAACCTCTCGCGGAGGAGGGACGTTCATCTTAACGCTTATATTGATAAAACTGGCCGATGGCCCGTCCTTCGCGACGGTTATGAAATTCAACAACAATCTCCTGAAGTTTCTATTTTTAGTGGAACAGACCCCAGGAAAAGCATGGCTCCTATTTAGAAAATTCAATATTTTCCTCAAGGATATTACTATTTGCACTGTGGAACAAGTAACACCCTCGTATTAAATTTCAGCTTTCTCGCTTATCCCGAAGTGATACTTCTAAATTATGGATTTTTAGTGGAACCAACCCCCAGAGTGAGCACCGCTTCTATTTAAATAATTCAATATTTTATTCAAGGATATGACTTTTTGTACTGCTGAACACCTTTGTATCGAATTTCAGCTTTCTGGCTCATCCCGAAGTGGTACTTCTCATTTCCGATTTTTTGGTGGTGAAAACAGTCCATAAATCGGGGAAAAACCGGAAAGAACAAGTGGATGTGGCAATAAAAAAGAGGGAACGCTATTTTCAAAGGGTTCAACTATGTTTTGATCTAATATCCAACCCAAGTAAACAGATAGAATTTCTACAAAGATGCAAAACACTGGATGATACGTTTCATTAATATGAAAATCTGTGTGAACATATCGATGTTCTTAACACGAAACTTGATACCTCGGAAGTAGTTGACACTCTGAACATGACTACAAATTGGGGAACTATTTTTCCGTGCTAAAGCCCACGAGGCATCACTTTTGGGCCAATCTCATACGAGCTCATCTGTCGATGGGGCGGATGAGAGTAGGGAGCAAAAAAAAAGTGAAATTGCCAACTATAAATATTCCGTACTTTGAAGGAGATATTTCTGAGTTTCCTTCATGAAGGGCGTTTTATTATGAACTGATTCATAAATCTACATCATTGAGTAATATACAAAAATTTGTTTATCTATCTAAAAAGTTATTTAAAAGAGTCTGCTTTATTGTGCATTGAGTCGATTTCCTTTCAGCTAATTATCCGCTGGCATATAAGTCGTTGGTTGACCGATATGCGAAGAAACGAATTCTGACGAGTTCTTTAGTGAACAAATTATTGGAATTTAAACCTCTTTCTACCGATTCAGTTATTGGATTATGCTCCTTTCTTGATGAATTTCATGCTGTGGTCGAATCCATCATAATTATCTTTATGTATAACTGATTTACAAGAATTTATTCTTGTTCATCTAGCCTTAAGGATTCTTGGTTCCAATACTTCTTTGGAGTTTGAACGGGAAATTGTCTCACACGATTTTCCTTCTTTCACAGAATTAGTGGATTTTGTAAAAAGAAAACACAATATTTTGGAGCAAACGGCGGAGTCTTCACATGTGACTTCATTTTCAAAACCAAGATATTAACGTGGGATAATAAATCTAAAATACTGGTGGGAACTGTGCCTCCAGGTACTAAACGTGGGGCGGATAAAACTTCAACAAAATGTTATGTTTGTTCCGATGGCCCACACAAAATATATTCATGTNCTCTCTTTTTAAAAAAAACCTTAAACTCTTGAGGTGTATTTTAAATTAGAAAAATAATATATTATTTGAGAGCAAACTTTTCATTTGAATACAACCACAATATAATACGAGAAAGGAACTCTATTGTTCAAGATCAGAATTTCCCAAACTAAGTCCCGAAGTGTATAGTAACTTTTGGTGGTCTTTCTACGCGGCATAATTGTTGGTAGGCGACTTGTAGCTCTGAATAAGTATTTCTTCCAAAAGTTTTTAAATATTCATTAGTATTGTCAGTGAATAAATTATGAGAAATGTCTTACGCTGCTCATAATATGAAACATCTTCCAATCAGTTTTTAAAAGATAAAAATAGTTTTTACTGCCGCATAAGTCCACAGATGGCCCAATAGTACTTAAACCAAAAATCATCTATTCAACAAATGTCCACAAGTTGGTAATTAAGGTTAGGAAGAAAAAGAGAGACACTATAATTATTAAAAAATAGGTTGCTACAAAAGATTGACCAGTTAGGTGGTTAGGTCTATCTTTTCTTTTGGTCAGTGAGACCATAAAATTACACAAGGTTGCTACTAAAGATTGACCAGTTAGGTTCATCTTTTCTTTTGGTCAGTGTGACCATAAAATTACACAAGGTGGCTACAAAAGATTGGCCAGTTAGGTCTATCTTTTCTTTTGGTCAGTGAGACCATAAAATTACACAAGGTTGCTACAAAAGATTGAACAGTTAGATCTATCTTTTCTTTTGATCAGTGAGACCATAAAATTACACAAGGTGGCTACAAAAGATTGACCAGTTAGCTCTATCTTTTCTTTTGGTCAACGGGACCATGTTACAAAAGATTGACTAGTTAGGTCTATCTTAGGTAAGATTGGCCAGTTAGGTTCTTTTAATCAATGGGAACACAAAATTACACAAGGTGGCTACAATAGATTGACCTGTTAGTGTTAGCTCTATAATTTCTTTTGGTCAATGGGACCATAAAATTACACATGGTGGCTACAAAAGATTGACCAGTTAGGCGGTTAGGTCTATCTTTTCTTTTGGTCAAGGTGACCACAAAACTACACATGGTGGCCACAAAAGATTGACCAGTTAGGTCTATCTTTTCTTTTGGTCAAGGGGTCCATAAAATTATACAAAGTGACCACAAAAGATTGGCCAGTTAGGTCTATCTTTTCTTTTGGTCAGTGAGACCATAAAATTACATATGGTGGCCACAAAAGCTTGACCAGTTAGGTCTATCTTTTCTTTTGGTCAAGGGGTCCATAAAATTACACAAGGTGGCAACAAAAGATTGACCAGTTAGGTCTATCTTTTCTTTTGGTCTGGGGGTCCATAAAATTACACAAGGTGGCCACAAAAGATTGACCAGTTAGGTCTATCTTTTCTTTTGGTCAAGGGGTCCATAAAATTACACAAGGTGGCCACCAAAGTTTGACCAGTTAGGTCTATCTTTTCTTTTGGTTAAGGGACCACAAAATTACACAAAGTGGCCACAAAAGATTGACCAGTTAGTTCTATCTTTTCTTTTGGTCAACGGGTCCATAAAATTACACAAGGTGGCCACAAAAGATTGACCAGTTAGTCTATCTTTTCTTTTGGTCAAGGGGTCCATAAAATTACACAAGGTAGCCACCAAAGATTTACCAGTTAGGTCTATCTTTTCTTTTGGTCAAGGGGTTCATAAAATTACACAAGGTGGCCACCAAAGATTGACCAGTTAGGTCTATCTTTTCTTTTGGTCAAGGGGTCCATAAAATTACACAAGGTGGCCACAAAAGTTTGACCAGTTAGGTCTATCTTTTCTTTTGGTTAAGGGGACCACAAAAATACACAAGGAGGCCACAAAAGATTGACCAGTTAGGTCTATCTTTTCTTTTGGGCAACGGGTCCATAAAATTACTCATGAAAATTTGTTTCTGGCGGTTAGTCTTCAGGGTCCCATTTCACAATAAATTACAAGACAGTAAAATGGTCTTTAACTTATAACGGGGTGTTGATTATAGGTTCAAGCAGCTGTTTAGAAACCACTGTAGAAGATAATCTCAAAGTTCAATAAATTATGAACTTAATTTCAACCAAATTTTATCTTTATTTCTCCGTATTTTACCTCTATCAAGTATATTCCAAAACCTCTTTCCCTCTGTTCCACATTCCAAATAATTTTCTTCCAATTCCAGCGAGAAGACTGTATTCTTGGCTGTCTGAGAATGAGAATGATCGCATTCGTTCCAAAATCTATTTTGTTTGCAAATTTTCAGCACTCTTTGTTTCTTGGCGGTTAGTCGCTCCTATTATTATTTTGCCTCGGCTAATTGGAAAGTGGTGTATTTTGGTTTCTCGTTTATTTCAAATCCAATGCAATTCTATAAATCTTCTTAAAAATATAATCATTCAAATACAGGCTGTTTCTAAACGGATGTAAAATCTTTTAAAGGCTTATTTTTGAGACGAAAATATTCTATGCGGGCATGTGTCCGGAAACCGGAAACACACCCATTCGGATATGAAGATTGGAAAAATCGATCGCTTTCTGAAAACAAGGACTTATCGCCCTCCCTCAGAGGCCAGATTTTTTTTAATAAGAATATACTTTTGAATGAGATCATATGCATTTAAAAATACTTTCACTAATCTGTACTTATTAAAACGCAAAGCCCCGTTGGTGTACTGACTGAATCTGATATAATCAACGTAGCTCCACGAAGACTAAACCTAGAGACTTGAAATTTGGCACACAGTAGTAGCTCCACGAAGACTAAGAGACTTGAAATTTGGCACACAGTAGCTCCACGAAGACTAAACCTAGAGACTTGAAATTTGGCACACAGTAGCTCCACGAAGACTAAACCTAGAGACTTGAAATTCGGCACACAGTAGCTCCACGAAGACTAAACCTAGAGACTTGAAATTTGTCATACAGTAGCTCCACGAAGACTAAACCTAGAGACTTGAAATTTGGCACACAGATCCCTTTTAGTATGTAGGTGCGTAATAAGAAAAAATTGAAAGTTCAAGTGGAAGCAAGTGGTGGTAAAATGACGCTTATTAGCGGTTCTTTTTTTCTGGACAAACTAAAGGAGATAACGAAAAATGACCGAAAATGGACCCCCCCCCCAAAATAGTATATAAAGACCCCATAAAAAAGATAAAATTTGCAATTTTCCTTTTTTCCCCCGATTTATGGACGGTTTTCTCCACCAAAAAATCGGAATTGAGATACTGAAATTTGATACAACGTCGCGCGTCGTTCCGCAGTACAAAAATTCATATCCTTGAATAAAATATTGAATTCTCTAAATAGGAGCTGTGCTCACTCTGGGGGTCAGTTTCAACAAAAATCTAAAATTGAGAAGCTTTAATTTTGGGATCTCGAATTTGTTGTTGAATTTCGTAACCCTAAGAAGCACGGGAAAACAGCTAGTAGAGTATATTGTGATTCCATTTCTTGGGACTGATCAGTATAAATCTGATTTACAAATCAAAGGAGACGTGTCCATGTATACGGTTCATACGCTGAGTTCTTTTCGAGCAGTTGACGGCATGCTAATCGGACTTTACTTAAAGTCAAAGACATGTTATACCTTAAATGAAAAACTGCATTCATTGAGTCTGTGCGATTTTGCTGATTTTAGGCACTATTGGGACACAGGAGACTTCGTGTGAGTAATGTAACTGAGTGAGGTCTACAGTACGTAAAACTTCTTGTAAAAATATAGTATACACGCACGAAGTGCTGACGTTGTGAAACACACACTCGATATGTGTGAACTGACCTCAGCATACAATTCATGTGCTGCCTCGAGGCCCCGGGTGACCCAGTAGTAAATAAAGTGGAAGATGAAGTAAATGGACGAGGTTTTGTTCCTGTGGCATCTTCCACCACATAACCCTTCCAGCTATATTTATATATGGTTAAATACTCAAATTAATGAGAAAAACCAAAGCCATGGTTTTCCTCATTAAAAAAAAACNATCTCGAATTTGTTGTTGAATTTCGTAACCCTAAGAAGCACGGGAAAACAGCTAGTAGAGTATATTGTGATTCCATTTCTTGGGACTGATCAGTATAAATCTGATTTACAAATCAAAGGAGACGTGTCCATGTATACGGTTCATACGCTGAGTTCTTTTCGAGCAGTTGACGGCATGCTAATCGGACTTTACTTAAAGTCAAAGACATGTTATACCTTAAATGAAAAACTGCATTCATTGAGTCTGTGCGATTTTGCTGATTTTAGGCACTATTGGGACACAGGAGACTTCGTGTGAGTAATGTAACTGAGTGAGGTCTACAGTACGTAAAACTTCTTGTAAAAATATAGTATACACGCACGAAGTGCTGACGTTGTGAAACACACACTCGATATGTGTGAACTGACCTCAGCATACAATTCATGTGCTGCCTCGAGGCCCCGGGTGACCCAGTAGTAAATAAAGTGGAAGATGAAGTAAATGGACAAGGTTTTGTTCCTGTGGCATCTTCCACCACATAACCCTTCCAGCTATATTTATATATGGTTAAATACTCAAATTAATGAGAAAAACCAAAGCCTTTTCCTCATTAAAAAAAACAAAGAACATAGTTTTCGTGTTTGGAGAGAGAAATGAGACACAAATATTACTTCTAGTTTTGTGAACTGTAGACCTCACTCAATGAATATGGTTACCCTCAGTTTTCAACAGGTTGGCCCAAACTATAATCAATCAATGCCATGAACCTAATAAATGTCCATACCAATTTTCATCAGACTCGCACGGGAATTCTCTTGATAAAATAGGACAAACAAAAAAAGAGTATGTGGAGCTTAAACCAGACCTCACTTTGTTTGCTAAAAAAATCAAGACATTGTTCTTGTGGACAATTTTAGATTTTTTTTTTTTTAATTTGCTTAACGTCTCTTTAACTCTATTGGTCATTAAAGACGGGGGTTTCACCCTCCATTCGCTGGAAACTTGCAAACCAGCTACCCACATTGACCTCACCCAACCTGGGTTGGGCCGGAAAATTAGCCAGCGTTACGAGGGCGCGAACCCAGTGGACACCCACATGGCGTACAACCTCCCTGGGTGTTGCTTAACTTCAGTGATCTATCGGGAACTGGTGTATTTAACGTGCCATAGACGATGGCTAATTTCAGATTAGATTTCTTATATAACCTTATTAGTCATTTTGTGTAATATTCTGAGTATAATATTTTAAGAAAATGGCTCAAACAAAGATAGAAAGGAAATTTCAAATTTCAAGAGTTAAATTGAGTGGAGAAATATAAAAAAATATGTAATGGAACGAGAAATGAAAATGCCGTATTGTAATTTATTCAATGACACCCCCCATATCCCACAGCCCTGTTCCTCTATCATCCCTGCTTTGACAAGAAACACAATATTGGTAATATTTTTCAAAGAGGAAACTGAGAAGAGAAGAGTATTGTCTTGCCAAAATGAAAGACTGGCATTTTTGAGAAATTATTTTTCAAATTGGAAATGAAATGATATTGAGATGTAATCTTTGACATTTTCAAGGGACAAATATTTCAAATTAGGTATTCTGGTTTAGTTGTCTCAGGAGTAAATAATTTCATAAGAAATAAAAAAGAAAACAAAGTTAAATTTATTTAAAAACCAACAAATTCCAGTACACGAGGACTGGAACTCGCGAGGCAACGCTTTCGGAATATTTTCTGGAATTCTCAATTTATACAGAGAAATGGGTAATGAAACATCTCGAAGAAGACACATATTAATGCAAATGCTGGAACTTCAAAGCGATTCGAACCTGNAATAAAAAAGAAAACAAAGTTAAATTTATTTAAAAACCAACAAATTCCAGTACACGAGGACCGGAACACGCGAGGCAACGCTTTCGGAATATTTTCTGGAATTCTCAATTTATACAGAGAAATGGGTAATAAAACATCTCGAACGAAGACACATATTAATGCAAATGCTGGAACTTCAAAGCGATTCGAACCTGGTCCACAAAGCTTGTCAAAATTTCATCTGGTGCCCATTCATATCAATTTTCTGCATGCGCAAAGACACTTTTGATTGAAGTCCAATCTATCGTTGGCGATTTTTCGCTGTTTTTAGCCCATTTTTGGAGGTTTTGTCAATTTCATCTTACATAATTTCATTTTTCTTCTTTAATTCCTTACCCTGAGTTTCTGGAAACATATGTGGGGTCTAATGGACATGTGAGTTTCATCGGAGGTATATCTTCTTAATATATAAATATGAAATTTGTGTGTACCTATGTATCTAATGTACGAGTATGAGGTGTTGTCTGTTACAATACCACAGCCCAAACGGTAGCAGATAGCGAAATAAAAATGGGAATGGACCCTCCCCCCAAAAAACCATGGTCTACGAGCACAGGAAAATTATCACAACTCAAATATGCCAAGCCGTTTTCGAGTTACGGCCAAAGTTATAATTTATTCACCAAAATTGGACAGTCACGGTCCGATATCTTGAAATTTGTCGTGACAACATATTAACTTTCTCACTGTCCTAGAATAAGTACTAAACAGCCACTTAAAACTTTCTCAAAGCGAGAAAGTTTTAGGTGGCTTTTTAGTCCTTATTCTAGGACAGTTTCTGCAAAGGTATGGCCGGCCATTTCAGAATTACGAGTTCGAAACCGGGAACGGGTAAAATAAAATTTAGAAAATACTAAAAAGTAAGAATAGCCGTGCCTCTAAGGCGTTTGGTGAAACATTTAAAACTTGATTTTTAAAGGTTGCGATATACAGGGTGGACACAAACCAATTTTGCAAAATCCTTTATTATAGTGCACACTTACATGGTGCAGCGAAGGTCCTGCCAAATTTTACATTGCCTTTTATAATATATAAGGTTATTGTCAATCATTACCTCATGTATTGGTTGGACACCTACTCTTCAATTGACCGTCCAACAATCTATATATCGATAATTTCATTTATATTCATAGCAATGGGCAAGAACTTTAGAAAACTATCCATTAGGTACGGACTAAACTCATTTGCAATTTGCAATACGTTTGGAAAATGAGTTTTCTTTGAGTCGTAAAAAAAGTACCTAACACAACCGTACATCACTTTTTATTTTGTGAAATAAAACGGCTTCTCAGCATAAAGCATGTTGATTATTTTTTAACAGTTTACGTCCCTCGTCGACTTTCGCAGTAACATTTTGTGAATTTCGGTAAAAAAAAACTTTTTTATTTTTGTTTTAGTGTTTTTTCGATTTTTTTTTCTTTACCTCAGGGCAATGAAGACGTGATGTTCATGCTAAAGTCATACGAACATATCTCTATACACTAACATGTGTGGGGTCTGTTGGACATATGCATTTTTTGTGTGGGGCTATAAGATTCTCTTCAAATGAAATTCCAACGATCCAACTTGCTGATATTATTTTAGTGGATATATCGGTATAATTAGGGTTTTTGTCTTTCAGCTTTTATGAAGAGAGAGAGATTCGGGTTTCACAATCTCTTTAACAACTCTGGGAGTTTTATGTTCTGTTCATCCAAGNTATCTCTATACACTAACATGTGTGGGGTCTGTTGGACATATGCATTTTTTGTGTGGGGCTATAAGATTCTCTTCAAATGAAATTCCAACGATCCAACTTGCTGATATTATTTTAGTGGATATATCG
The DNA here is from genome assembly GCA_012654025.1 of Pachypsylla venusta. Classification (NCBI taxonomy): domain Eukaryota; kingdom Metazoa; phylum Arthropoda; class Insecta; order Hemiptera; family Aphalaridae; genus Pachypsylla; species Pachypsylla venusta. The sequence continues at coordinate 27,593,053 of CM022879.1, read as the reverse complement.
GTATAATTAGGGTTTTTGTCTTTCAGCTTTTATGAAGAGAGAGATTCGGGTTTCACAATCTCTTTCACAACTCTGGGAGTTTTATGTTCTGTTCATCCAAGTTAATTTTTCATATCGATATTTTAGATTTTTATTCCGATACGCCAATTTTTTTATTAAATTTGGCTTAACTTAGCAAATTATGTTTTACCTCAATGGGATCATACGCCTTACCTAAACAGTCCATTAAAATCTATTTTTTTTTTAATTTGGCTTAACGTCTCTTTAACATCTATTGGTCATTCAAGATGGGGGGTTTACCCTCCATTCGCTGGAAACTTGCAATCCAGCTACCCACATTGACTCACCCAGCCTGGGTTGGGCCGGAAAAATAGCCAGCATCACGAGGGTGCGAACCCACGTGGACACCCACATGACACAACCTCGCTGGAACGTTGATTAACTTCAGTGATCTAGAGGGAACTGGTGTATTTAACTTCCCATAGACACTGGCTAATACTCCAAATACTTTGTGTCTTTTTAGAGATCTAAATGAAGTACGTGATTGATATTAAATGAATCAAAGGTTATATTTTCTTAAGGTGAGCAAGCGTCTATGGCACGTTGAACACACCAGTTCCCGTTAGATCACTGACGTTAAGCAACGTCCAGCGAGTTTGTTCTATGTGGGTGGACACATGGGTTTGCGGCTTCGTGATGCTGGCTATTNATACCGATTTGTCCACCAAAAATTCAAATCCAAATATCAAAGAGATTTAAAGCTAAAGGTAATATTCAGAGGCACCCAACCGACCACTGCCAGACCCACAATAATGTTGATCCCATTATTGGAGGGGTCAACACACACGGCGTGACAACGGTAGTCCGAAGGCAACCAAAAGTCCACCAAATCTAAGTAAAATCTCAATGTGGGTAGCTGGTTTGCAAGTTTCCAGCGAATGGAGGGTAAAACCTCCCTCTTGAATGACTAATAAATGTTAAAGAGACGTTAAGCCAAATTAAAAAAAAAAAAAATAGATTTTAATGGACTGTTTAGGTCAGGCGTATGATCCCATTGAGGTAAAACATAATTTGCTAAAAGTTTCGTCTTTATAACAAAATCATCTTTTTCTTTAAAAAACTACTTATATATGAAAATAATGATAGGCTATTAGGATGGAGCCCTAAGCAGCATTCAGACATTTCTCAATGTACTTCTAGCACATCTTCAACCTTAGGCTATAGGTACCCCATATAAACAAATAATACCTGGTCGAACAGACTTGTGGGAATTGAAAAGTTGGGGATTTTTCTCTTCAAGCTGATGCGCTATACTTTTTTTTTTTACAAAAAAATTAAATCTCTCGAGGCTAACAATGGAGATTACCTAAACTTGATTTCTTTCTTTTTTTGAGTGGAAATTATATTTTATTTTAGAAATAAATTGGCGATGCATTTGATAGTCACAAGTAATTCTATAATGAATATTTCATCCAATAGGGGCAGAGGAAATTATGGCCTATTTTCAATCTAAGAAAATCTAAGGCCTCGGGGCCTTATTAGGATTCCTCCTAATTAGAAATTTAATGATACATGTCTTACTTTAAAGATATTATGGCAAAGAAATGTTGTCACACTGCACACAATGATCGAAACTCTCAATTTTGAATGAAGATTAATCCGGTAATTTTGACGTAATTGTTAAGTACCTAATATTGGAGTAATAATTGTTACACATACATTGTAATGATATGCTGACATTACATAACAGTGGGGGAGCTTGTGAAACTTAATGAAGGAGCTTAGTAGGTGGTATCATTCGATCAGGAAAGTGGTGAGATCAACAATATCTTGGGTGCCACTCTCGGAAATGATGCAGACGGCTGTACGCTGAAATATCTTCGTCGATTTTCATCCGATTTCGATTTTTTTCTTCTTCTTGTGTCATCTTTTGATGTGAAAGAGAAATATAAATGTTCCCATATGTACTGTGGGAAATAAATACTTTTGGTCGTACATTTAAAAAGATATACATTTGAAAATGTACAACCACGAAATTTGAAATCTACGACTTCAGAAACATGTATTTTGAATACACTCATCACCTTAGAGGGGGTCATTTGATAATCCCACTTTTTTCCGCCATTTTGAAAATTCTTAGATTTGTATTTTGAGTATACACATGCTCCGAACGCACTTATTTGATATATATACCCACCTTTTTTGTGAGCCATCTTGTACGCCATTTTGAATGCCATGGGTCAATTGGATTAGGATTTGATGATTTTTTTTATTTCACAAAATACTTTGATTTATTGAAAAAATACTTTCCAGAGTTATATGTACTTTGGTTAATTTTTTTTCTTCATAAAATTAGTAATTTTGACCGTTATAATTTTGATTGTTTACACTTTGGAGCCCAATAGCACCCATTATGCTCCCGTACTATAAAGAACGAAGTTTAATCCTCCCTTTCCGTTGTTTCGCTTGGTATTAAGGATGTTCGTCTAAAATGCTATGAAAACCACCCTGTTTTTCAAAATGGAAAAAAATCCAGATCCAACTAAATCTGCTGATTATGGGATTACACGGGAAAACGTTTCCACAGCAGTATACATTGGTCACATTAAGGATGACCACAATGCAAAGGAGGTCAAAACTGAACTTGTACTCGTGCACATTTAGATATGTAAAACAGCACAAACAATTTGTATCTCTTTTACTATTTTTTTTTCTTATGATTCGAAAACAAAACAGTCATCTCACGTTCTTGCTAGCTCATTCAATTATGGGGCCAAGAAGATGTGTATTAAGGTTTGTGCAAGGTGTTGTCTCAAATAAATGCAAAAAAGATTTGCATCATTCTCATTCTTATAGAATGGTAGGAGAGGAAAGAAAAAAAGCGAATTACAGTACATTCCTATTAGACTGTTACTCCAATGTTGTCGTTCATAATGTAGAAGACATGACCCCAAAATGAGGTCACATTATACCTGACTCACTCATCTATATATATAAAAGTGAATGTCTGTTTGTTTGTTTGTTTGTTTATTTATTTATTTGTTTGTTTATTTGTTTGTTTGTTTGTTCGCTTATAACTTACGAACTACAGCTCGGAATTGCACGAAACTTTGCACACTTATTTGTTTTTACCCGGGGAAGGTTATAGGCACGGTATTGTCCGGCCATTTTAGTTACGGCCGATTTTATGGCCGATTTT
>CM022879.1:27530228-27568427 GCA_012654025.1 Pachypsylla venusta | reverse complement strand
AAAAAAAAAAAAAAAAAAAAAAAAAAAAAAAAAAAAAAAAAAAAAAAAAAAAAAAAATATGTATAACAAATTTCGTCAAAATAGGATACAAATTGTGGGTTGTATCGCGTAACAAACAAACAAACATACATACACATATACAAGAGCATTTCGGGATCTATACCGCGGACAAAAGTGGAGTTCACTAACGTTCACAAATATGTGTGGAAATTTTGTCTTCAAATCCGATGAAATCTGTGCCAGACTGTTGAAAATTTGAATCCATTTTCTCAGAAAGCACCGCGTGCTTTGTATTATTATACCAATAAGGTTGGTTTGAATTTTTAATTTCTTAAGCTATAAAATTTAATAAAACGATATTATTTTCTTGGCTTTCTTTTTACCTTCTTCTAAGGGTAAAGGGCTTTCAATTTGAGGTGTGAATTTTCTCTCCTTTTCAACTTTGTGGTTGATAAAAAAGCCTATATTTTCTCAAAGAAATTTCAAAAAGTTTTTAATACCCAGGAGAAATATCTTTTGGCTTAACATATTATTGACTGTAGATACAAAATACTGGCTATAAAGAGAAAAGGTTACTGACTTGTTGAGTAAGCAATGCTAATCTTTTATTCAATAACAATGACTATATATTGACATGACTTACTTATACAACTAGTGGATCAAGATTGCTCACGTTAGTGTTGTAGTCATTTATAGAAAAAAATATCTTGATCAATTTTTTTTTTTTTCGAAAAGCCTTTAACACCAACCATAACATATAAAAATTTTACGTTTCTACAACAAACCGCTAAAAAGATAAAAATCATTTTCAAAAAACACAATATTGGCCCCCTAGAGACCTCAAAAACTACGCAGCAAATTTCCTTCATGTCCTAAACATGTATACCAAATTTCCTAAAATGGTGGCTTATACGCGATACTAACAAACATTCATGCACTTAATATATATGTATACATACCTACTCTGTATGTGTACCGGGGTCAAAAGTGAAGTTCACTAACGTTCACAAATATTGTCTGACCATCGATTTAGGAAATGTCTTCGATTTTTAGAGATTAGGTATACTTCATACTAATATGAAAACTTTCACTCGCCTTTTGCTTTTTATAAATCATGGAATGTTTTTGAGTCTGTCTATTCCTTTGGTTTGCTTTCTATAATGAACCTTTGGAATCGATCACGATTGTGTTTTTAAAATACAGATTGCAGTTGTTTATCCGATTTTCATGAAAAAATTAGGTATTTTTTCCACTGAAACATTTAAAAAAAAGGAAATGAAAAAAAAAATCTGCACGATTATAATACTTTATTTTCTATATGGGCTCTCTTTTCTCTTGCTCTACAAAGCCCTTTCGTTCCATTCTTGAATGTGGATGCATAAGTTTGGTCTCCCTATTATGAAGTACGCATTCTTGAACGTGTACAAAAGAAGTTCCTTTCTCACTTTCGTTTCAGATATCCAAATGACAAACTCAATATTCTTATATTCCTCTCTACGAGATCTTAGGGTTACTGCTGATCCGAATTTGTTCAATAAGTTGATCGAGGGTGGTGTGGATTGCTGTAAACTCTTGGAGTTGGTTCAATTTGATTTCCATCGAAGATTAAGAGGAAGTATAACCTTCTATGTTAGACAAAGTGCGAGAAATTATACGTTCTTTGCTCCTCTTAATCGAATGATGAGATTGTGTATCTAAATTTTATGCCACTTTACGCAATTATGTATTTTTCTCCTGTTCCATCATTATTTAGGTATTATGATCTTTATTTTTTTCTTTTTTTTAATTCTATTTATTTCTTATTTGTAATGTTTTGTCATTTTATGTTTAAAGGGCTCAACCCGTAAATAAACTATTATTATTATTATAAAGTGTAAAAAGTTAGATTCTGCTCAGATTAAAGGAACTGTATTATTTAGAATACATTTCACATTACTTATTAGATAAAAATGAATGTTCGAACAACGTTTTCTATCGGCCTTTTTTGATCGAGTATTTTTACAATTTGGGAGCTTTTTCTTTGAATTTTTTGCACTATTTAATTCACTAAAAACTTTCTTGGACAAAAGAGAGTGTCGACAAACTTACAAGCGCATAATATATAACAATGAACTTTCAACCATCTGAAAATAAGAAAACTAACTTGGGTCCGGAAATTCCCTTTTCAACAGCTCTTTTGAAAGTTTGTTACTTTGTATAGTAAAGCGGGTAGTTTACAGCATATTCACACAGTACGAGGTAAGTACACAAAGTTTGCAATTTTGAGGGGGAAATTGGAATACAAGATAAGGAACAAGGAGTTGTCTTCTTGAAAGGAAAACAACAGGAAGTGACTAAAAGTGGAAAGCTTGAAGGTACAATGTTTTATTGAATTTACTTGCTACTCGTAGTCAGTGGCGCAACCAGAAGTTTCATTCGAGGGGGGGGGGCTTCCACCTTTTATCTTTAGTAGTAAACCGTTGGNCAAAGATACGTTGTTTTGGGAGGGGGGGGGTGGATTTGAAACAGATTGTTTCATCAAAAGTTCAGCACACTCAATCAGTGTTTTAAGAAAAACTCTTCAAATTCGCAAACGAATGATACGAGAGTATTAAAGAGAAAGACGCCCTCCCAGAAAATTAAATAAAAATCGGTGTTATGGTGAGCCAGTAGATATAGAAATGTTATTTACTTAATATCCGCTGTCTGACCCGGTCTAATCATTAAGAGGGGCAAAATAAAATAGGGGGGGGGGGCAAAATAAAACCCTCGAACAAAAACCGACTAAGAATTTTACTAAATTATTTCCTGTAATTTGTTCTACAGAAGTGAAATTGTAGGGAAGCTATTTTTGCAGTTGGTGAACAATTTTCCAAAGGATCTTAGAGTGAAAATTTTGAAGCTGAATCAGGAGGATTTAGGGGGCGACCCCAGATTTTAAGGAACGATATTTAATCTCCTTCAAGACTTATGAAATAAAAAGATTTCTTATCCATACATATAGTTGCGAAATTAGCTCTTGTCAGCGACGGAGTCTCGCNCAGCGTCAATGACACAGTTTGTTACAAAGATACGTTGTTTATTATTATCATTATGGAATCAAGGTGGTATAGCCAGCGTCAATGACACAGTTTGTTACAAAGATACGTTGTTTATTATTATCATTATGGAATTTGCGTTTGGAATTTATTTTGAATATTATATCTCTGCACATAGAATAATTTTTGATGATTGAACTTTTCTTAAACTTACTTTCTGAATATTATAACTTTTAAGTATTGTTTGCAAACATTTGCACAAAAATTTGTAAACAAACACATTTTTGAACTTTTTTGTTGAAATAATAAAATATTAAAACAAAACTAAAGAACGCCAAGTCAAACAAAATTTGTTGTATTGGAGTTTCCTTGAAGAGCAAGAAAAGCAAAAGTAGGCAGTTTGTTACAAAGATACGTTGTTTATTATTATCATTATGGAATCAAGGTGGTATAGCCAGCGTCAATGACACAGTTTGTTACAAAGATACGTTGTTTATTATTATCATTATGGAATCAAGGTGGTATAGCCAGCGTCAATGACACAGTTTGTTACAAAGATACGTTGTTTATTATTATCATTATGGAATCAAGGTGGTATAGCCAGCGTCAATGACACAGTTTGTTACAAAGATACGTTGTTTATTATTATCATTATGGAATCAAGGTGGTATAGCCAGCGTCAATGACACAGTTTGTTACAAAGATACGTTGTTTATTATTATCATTATGGAATCAAGGTGGTATAGCCAGCGTCAATGACACAGTTTGTTACAAAGATACGTTGTTTATTATTATCATTATGGAATCAAGGTGGTATAGCCAGCGTCAATGACACAGTTTGTTACAAAGATACGTTGTTTATTATTATCATTATGGAATCAAGGTGGTATAGCCAGCGTCAATGACACAGTTTGTTACAAAGATACGTTGTTTATTATTATCATTATGGAATCAAGGTGGTATAGCCAGCGTCAATGACACAGTTTGTTACAAAGATACGTTGTTTATTANAATGTAAATGTATATTTCCTTGTGTTATTATGTCACAATGTTTGTGGGCATCATAGCATTACAAGGTATTTTCAACATTCACTCCAATATCACTAAGCCTAAGCTACACTTTAACAATTTTCCTTATAATACTACCACTTGGCGCTATTACCATAGCTACTCAATTGTCCTCAGGAGGCTGAGTTACCCCCAAACACAGCCAGACCAAGTAGAAAATTCGAAAAAACCTTTTTCAAATTTTTGACCCGTCCGGGAATCGAACCCGGAACCTCCGTGGTGCAAGCCGAGTGTGATGCGCACTCTGCCACGGAGACGTCACTATGGATTTTATTATTATCATTATGGAATCAAGGTGGTATAGTCAGCGTCAATGACACAGTTTGTTACCAAGATACGTTGTTTATTATTATCATTATGGAATCAAGGTGATATAGTCACTGTCAATGACACAGTAAAAAGGATGGTTGCCCCGCCCACATTGCCGCAGAGATCAAGCCTTCTTAGACCAAATCTATCCATCTGTTTTGAATATTTTGGTGTAAGAAAGCTCGAACTCTGCGGTCGAAGTGGGCGGGAAAACGATCTTGCTGGAACACTATTTTTTACTAAATTACTTATTTGTGTTCATAAAAATTTATCTCTAGTCATTTTTACCTACAATTTTGTTGCGGCCGCAAAGGGTCCATTGTTACATGTTCCACCCTGTAATTCGTGAACGGTAGATCCTAGAGAGCTCCGCTTTTCTGTAATGAGCTCGTATTAACGAGACCTTTAAAACAAGGTGTCACTTGATATACCTTCTCATTTAAGATTTTGAAGCCAGTCGGTGTCCAGCCTAAACGGCTGGCCGAGGCCAAAAATTTTTTTAGTTTAAAATTAAAATTCCTAAAATCTAAAGCATACATGTTTTTGCGTTTTCTTACATTTTCAGCCATACTCGAGATACGGGGGATGGGGTGAGACTTTATGGATACCCTGTATAGATCCCTAACCGAATTTGCTGACACCAGGGGAAGACGAGGATGGCAATCTTCAAAAGATGCACACCACTTCTCAACCAGCAATATTTGCCCAGCAGCTGGAGCCAGGCAAAGACCCCAGTCGAGTGGGTTGGAGGTTATGTTGGACTCAATCTCTAACTTGAGGTGGGATAGAAACCCCACCGATAGATTGACCACTCAAACCACCCTCCCCTCTCTGCCTCGCTGTCAGCTATATGATAACAATCTGTCCCGGCACTGCATGAAAACATAATGAAAAATACGTACACGTACAAATAATAATAATACTGCTCGAATGAGACTAATGAGTCCCTTTACCCCAGCAGTAAGCTTGTACTATTATTGTGGTCAAATTCTCAATTAATTGAGAGGAAAAAATCCTACCTTGGCTGGGGTTCGAAACCGCGACCTCCTGATTACCAGGCGAGCGCTTGACCACTGAGCTACCAAGGCAGAAATAAAAAATACGTACACGTACAAATACAAATAGGAACCTGCACATTGCAGAAATGGATGCATGCATATCTTGACAAGATTACTAATTGAATTTATTTATTTTTTCTTCTTTTCTTTCAGGTAAGATAAATTTCAAAATCAAAATATCTGAAACTTGCACAAGTAATTAGTACCTAATAAGAATTCTAAGAAAACTTTGGTAAGTTGTCACAAATAAATTCGAACACATTACTTCGGAAACACTATCTCACATTACGAACATTGCAGCAAGACATCGGCATTACTGTAACAGAGATAAAGATGTCGAATCACAATTCAAATGCTGTAGTACACTATCTCGCAAGAACACTTCATTCATCAGACATTATTCTGTTAGCAAAGCACAGCTTTTTGATTTGTTCATAGAATTCATACGTCAGTCAGTCTGTCAGTTTATTCTTTCAGATCAATGACTATTGCTGATAGCTAATGAAATGAATCGTTACTATCCGGAGAAATGAGGATTTCTAATATAAGAGGCATACTCATTTATTTCCTGCGAATTTTGTGTTAGTACTGCGAAAGTGTATTTGTTGGTTTATGAATGTATCCCGTTATGTCGCCAATTGAGGCCGAAAGGGCTTCTTAACACACTCCCGCTGTAGCTTGCCGAATTCAGTCAATAATTTGGAAATTTTGCCGTAACTCAAAAACGATTAGTATTTTTAAGCACATCAATTTTTTGATATCTTGCAAATTTCCAAAAATTGAAGGCTTTTAAAAATTTTAGATTTTCCTTTACAATATTTAACCATGCCCTAAGCACCTATGTTTAGGGCACAGGTGAAATCCATCTTTCACACGAAAATATAATCTTTATACATATATAAAAGCCAATGTCCTAAGTGACTGATCAACGTAGAGCCGAAACTATTAATGCTACAGACTTGAAATTTGGCAGGGACCTTCGTTGCTCGTGTAAGTGTGCACTAAGAAAGGATTTTGCAAAATTTTAATTTTAAGGGGTAGAAATCAAGATGATATTTTGTATAATTTTACGTAACGTACATTCTTCGACATATTTAAGAAGAAAAGGTACATTATTATAATATAAAAATGTGATTTCATTTAAAATATGCGCGGGCGAAGCCGCGATCGGGGTATGCCAGCAAAAGTTGCAAAAAAATGCAGTGGCCGTAGCAAAGTTCCTGGAGCTGCAGTGTTCAGGAGATTATGAGGCGACACGACCCTTTTTATGAAATCGCTTCTGCTATAACACCTTTTCCCCATGTCGCTATTAGGCCAGACAAGTGAGAACATTGTTTGGTGTCATTATGTGAATTTTCAAGAAATCTTATTTGTATTTGTTGGTGACGTTTCGTAGCAAAACGAAAGCTTTCCTGATTTTTTTTTGTTTATTTATTTGGCATAGGCATTAAAAAGTAAAAGAACACCATACAGCCACGTTCGTGATTCACTCACCAGTCTAATGTTATATGATTTCATAACGTCCTAACTCAAAATGGTTCGATATCTCTGAAGCAAATATTTAGTTGTTTGAAAACAACAAACATTTCATCCTGTATTGCTGCTTATAAATGAAAAAANTTTTTTTTTTTTTTTTTTTTTTTTTTTTTTTTTTTTTTTTTTGCTATTCTGGATGAATTATAACGGCTAGATACCAAAAAACGGGTCTAGAAAAAATGTGTGTCCGTTCGTTCGTCGTCCGCAAATCGTTTTCGCGCATCTAATACAGACTTTATTTTTAGTCCGATTTTGATGAAATTCGGTACGAATATTTTCCTTGCGCCCAAATCTTAACATTGGAGATAGCACCATCTGGGGTCCATTTATGGATCAAAAGTAGTCTCGGTGTTTAAATAAGTATGACCTGTCAAACTAATAGCATTAGAATTTCTTATTGAGCATCATGGTGTTATTAGATAAGCCGCGATGTTCTCGACAAAACTATCGGGACGCAATCGCCGGTCAATTTAGTGAATTATGCATACCACCTTATTCTAGTTTTGTCAAGGGTAGACCAAGGCTTTTATAACAACACCATGATGTTCCGTAAGAAGAAATAATTGTATTTAAAAGGTAAAGTTTGCATTGATATAAAATGTATTGCGAAATGTAACAACCCCGTGAGAAAGAAAAAAGTGACTATTCAAATGTAAAATTTCATAAAAAATGGAAGGTTTCTATTTCTAAATTGAATCTTGGGACCATTGTTCGGTATTTCTGAAATACCCTGTACCCTGTATAAAATCAAAAGTACTTAATACACCGCATTAAATTTTTTTTTTTTCGAAAATTCTATTACGCGTCCACACTGTACAGATTAATATTTCTTTTGCCAATTTCTCCTTTATCAATTTTAAATTTTATTTGAAACTTTCTTTTTGTTTTATTTATGTTCAACCTTGATGAAAATCAGACAAAGTCGAAAAAGTTTTCAGGGCAAAATTTTGTTCCTCCATTATTTACGGAAAATCAAGAAAAAAAAAAGTGAAAAACAAACATATTATGAAGAAACTTATGAANGGGGGGGGGGGGGGGGGTGAAGTGAGGTACTGCGGTAGTGTGAGGTTTAGAAATGATGAACTTCACGATTGAACACACGGATAGGTTTTCCAGAACAGATAAAAAGATATTGCCTGAACAGGCACATTGAATGATTTTTTTTAAAGAGTACAGCACATTGCTTTTCTATTTTCATATCCTGATCAGCAACCTAAGAAGATGGAAATCCTTTTTCATCAGGAGGCGTTCTTTAAAATGCACAATTTTCTTGTATTGATTGTACCTATTTTACTTTTTAATTCAAATGGAAATTAGGTTTGTATTTAAATTGATAAGATTTCGGATTTCTGGACTATTTTTATAAAAAATAAGGAGGGTTATTTGGTGCCATATATTTCGGTGTAAGGAAAACATGTTTGTTTGTTCGCCAAAATATGCTATGAATTAATTTATTGTAGTATTAGACATGCCACAGACATCCTAAAGTCATGAATGCATTTAGTTTTTAGTTTACGAATGAAGTTCTTTGTTGGTGACATTATTTTATGAACGCCGTTCTTTGTTGGTGACATTATTTTATGAACGCAGTTCTTTGTTGGTGACATTATTTTATGAACGCAGTTCTTTGTTGGTGACATTATTTTATGAATGCAGTTCTTTGTTGCTGACGTTATTTAATGAATGCAGTTCATTATTAGTGACTTTATATTATGAATGCAGTTCTTTGTTGCTGACGTTATTTAATGAATCCAGTTCATTGTTAGTGACTTTATATTATGAATGAAGTTCTTTGTTGCTGACTTGATTTAATGACTGCAGTTCATTGTTAGTGACTGTATTTTATGAATGGACTTCTTTGTAGCTGACTTCATTTTATGAATGTAGTTTTGTACGTGAAGTGGCCCAAGTACATTCAATAGAATTTTCTTTTCTTCTCCTTTATTTTTACCCCTCCTCATCAACACGACATTATGATCCATTTCAAGACATTAATACATTGTATGATGACAAAGTTTTTAACAGACAGACCTGCACCTAGAAGCTTACAAAATAATAATAGAGTGGGGAAAATTTCCATAAACTAATAGTCTTGAGCTTTTAAAAAAACTTTTGCAAAATGTTACCATCACACGCAACTTTTTTAACCAAAATTTCTCTAGAGGTGTTTTTCTTTGAAAACTAAACAATAAACCCTTTGGGTGACATGCCATAAAAAAAGATTTAGTAGATATTAAGGGCGAGGATTATTGGAAGAACTTATAAAGTTAAGCTCTCTTACTCTCAATATTTTAAATGGTGTTTTGGAACTACCCCCGTGCTCGAAAGCAGAAATTTTATGTTTCGAGGTACGCAGTATATGTAAGTTAAAACGATCAATCAGTAAAAAAAAAAAAAAANAAAAAAAAAAAAAAAAAAAAAAAAAAAAAAAAAAAAATTAATATTTGCCTTTACCAATTTACCTAATAATATACAATTTTTCTTTTCTTATGTTCGCTAATCATTCCCTATACAGCCCAGAATTGCAAGGAATTTATAATTTTAATATTTGCCTTTACACAATTTACCTAATAATATACAATTTTTTTCCTATCTTATGTGGACTAATCATTCTCCATACAGCCCAGAATTGCAAGGAATTTACAATTTTAATATTTGCCTTTACACAATTTACCTAATAATATACAATTTTTTTCTTCTATTATGTGAGCTAATCATTCCCTAATATACAGCCCACAGAATTTCAAGGAAATTACAATTTTAATATTTCCCTTTACACAATTTTTTTCTTCCCTTATGTGGGCTAATCATTTCCCATACAGCCCAGAATTGCAAGGAATTTACAATTTTAATATTTCCCCTTAGAACAAAATACCGATTTATAAAAAGTTTGATTGATTTTGGCAACTGGTCCGAGTGAACTTTGAGTGAATTTAATAGTTGGCTCAAGGAAACAGTTCCTATTTTTTCACTGTTCACAGCAACTGTTCCGAGTGAACTCTCAGTGAATGTAACAGTAGGCTCAAGAAAACAGTTCCTATTTGGTCCTCTGTTTGCAGCAACTGTTCACTGTTTTCAGGGAGCTCATTTATTTTTTCTATTTCCATAAACAGAAAGGCTTTTCTTCGTTGAAAAAGTTTGAACAAAAGTGGAAAGTTGTGAGCATATATTAAGCAGACAGGCGTTTAGGTTTACATGGTAGGGAATAAAAGTTTTTAGTTATTTGGTTAGGGACTTAAATTGGGTGTTTTATTGTACTCTGGGGAACGACTGATGGAATTGTCTTAAAAGATAAAAGTGACAGTTTAGTGTCACAATAAACTGATGGTGACGCCGCGCCGATGCAATCACAAATGTTTGGCGAAAATACATACCGAAAGGTAAAAATATATTTTTTACTACCTGTTTCGCCCGTGCTTCGCTACGATTCTTATATATTGCTATTTTTTTCAAGGTCATTGGAATTTGGGGGGGGGAGTATGTGTTTGTGTTTACACTGTATATTGCCACCTTTGCCGTATTAAGAGCCACGGCCATTCTGACTTTTTAGTATTTTCTAAATTTTATTTTGCTTGTTCCCAGTTTCGAACCTGTAACTGTAACTGGAATGGCAGAAAATGTCCTATAAACGGCTACCCAAAACTTTCTCGCTTTGAGTTGATATGTTGTCCCTACAAAATTTAAGATATTGGACCGTGACTGTCTGATTTTGGTGAAGAAATTAGGAACTCGAAAACGGCTTGATAAATTTTAGTTCTGATAATTTTCCTCGGGTCTTAGACCATGAATTTGGGGGGGGGTCCATTCTCATCAATTTTTTGCTATCTGCTACCGTTTTGGCTTTGGTATTGTAACAGACAACCCCTACCACATAGGTACATACAAATTTCTAATTTATATATTACAATAAGATTAAATAAATGTCCTAAAAAATAATAATCCAGTCAAATTAGATAAAAAAAGAGCCATGCCTGGAATAAATTCGTAAAAAGCGGGGTATGATTTTGCCATTAATTTTTTTTAAAAAATCAAAGGTGGAGTTAGAGGGATTTAAAATTTAATAGTTTTATACTATGTATGTATATTGTGTAACGGCTTTCGTTTTGAATTTTGATGGTAATGATCACTTATGTTCCAAAAAAGGTTTTACATCTGTTTGAAATATCACTGGGCTGTTATAAATACAGGTCCTTATAATCTAAGACCTAAGCTAAGAAGAGACAACCCTCTAAAGATTTTTTTAGAGATTTATATTTCATAATGACTACAAACATACATTATCTGCTTGATTAAAAAAAAGTTCAAATCTTTTTTTCTGGAGGTTCAAAAGAAGTGAATTTTTACATCAAACCCCCTCTAGCTCCACCCCAATTTTTTCTCATTTTTCATAACTATAATATGATTCTCATATAGTGAATCTGAAATCTAGGGGGAGGAGGGGCAATTGCCCCCCCCTGCCCCTCTTGACGCATCTAGTTTAAAAATATTTTTTTAAAAAGGGTTGCCAAACGAATGTCAACCCGGTTCCAGACCCATCTACCAAAGCGTTCGGATAATTTTTTCGAGAGTTATCTTGGTATAAACAGACTAAGAAAAGAAATTTTGTCGTGTCAAAACTAGACCTCATTTTGTTCGGACAATTATTTTATAAAGGTATACAAAAAAAAAAAAATCGGGTGCGCTTATGTTTTGATTGCTTTTGTTGATCATTGAAGCGGGGTGAGCCCGGGATTCGAAAATTATTTATCTTTTAATTTTGCACATAAGTTTACATATACAAAGGGAGAAATAATGCTGATAAAAGTTCAAAGTTCATAATATATTGAAATTCTAATGCTTTCCAATATGGAGATTTTCCTACTCCTCCCGGTCCCCGAAAGTAATGCCTCATAAATCAAACTCAAAAAGCGATTTTGTTAGAGAAATTTTATTTGTTAAAAATAAAAGTTGAATAAAAAAAAGTCTGTAAATCCTAAAGATATTTTTGTTCATTGAAAAAGTAGAAATTAAAAATGTACCCACCCATCCTTAAACATTTTATATGGAACAACAATAAGTTTGATTCTTTGTTAAAAAAAAATTAGAAAAGCAAAAATCAACTGTATAGGTACAGCAAGATATTGTATGGTAGAAGGAAAGATAGCAATACACTTACTAGGTGGCTGTATTTGGCCACAGTTCTACCGGATGCATCTTTAGAGAGAAAAAAATCAACCTAGAAACTCCTTTCCAAGATTATTTTCTTAATAAAAAATAATACCTGCCTCCAAGTCTAAAAAAACTTCACGAAATAAAGGTGTCAGCATCCACTCAAATTCTTTTAGAACACAAAGAGCAGTTGGTATACTGATTGATTCATTTAGAGACCGTATTAAAGATGACTCATAATCCCGACGACGCAATGGCTAAACTAAGAAACTTGGGCTAAACAAAGCCCAAACAGTAGGAGATATCAAATGATGACCAGGAGTAGACCCTACCCTCATCACAACCAACTTAGGCTAAACAAAGCCCAAACAGTAGGAGATATCAAATGATGACCAGGAGTAGACCCTACCCTAATCACAACCAACTTAGTCTAAACAAAGCCCAAACAGTAGGAGATATCAAATGATGAGCAGGAGTAGACCCTACCCTCATCACAACCAACTTAGTCGGGAGTAGACCCTACCCTAATCAAAACCATAACAAAATCACAACAAGAGAATATAAAATCCACTCTATCTTGGTCCCAGCTATTGCAGATTTCTGATAGATGTTACACTGCCGGCACTAGGAAAAAAGAGGTGGGTACATATTAATTATTTGATCGCCGCTAGTTTAGGATCCAAGACCCTTATTTTTCAGAATATAAAATATATTACATACTTCTTTCCTAATTTCTAGTGCAAACGGTCAAAAGCGTGAAGACATAGCCTCATTTCTCTGGTGTCTGCTTTATTATTGTTCTCTACTAAAAGCACAATAAGTAGTAATTGATCGAAATATCCCATCTAAGTCCATAATATTGACTGATTCAAAGATAAATTTACGCAGAAAACATAGCGGTCGCCATGAATAACTGACACACCTTGACGTCTTCAATGATGGTGGAAGTGGATATGGGAACCCTGTACCCTGGTGTACATATAAACAACATACATGCACATTCTTTTTTATTTCATTTCCTCTTACTCTCTTCTTTATTCTTTTTCTAATAAAAAAATTCCACCCTCCCCTCATAAAATACCTCCCCCCCCCCTTATAACCAGACTTTACCTTCTTTCAAAAAACATTTCAACCAGCGTCCAGCGTCGCTGTACATTATTATACCTTTTCCCCAGCACTTTGAAAACTCTGTTTTCTATTATTGCCACTATATATGGGTAGCCGCTTTCATTGTTCTTTGATGTATATATTTTATTGTTTTTATAACGCGCAAGGCATCAAAATCAAAACATTTACAAACCATATCAATATTGAAATTAGGTGTTACAAAGTCAAATTTTGAATCAATTCAAAAAAAAATGTCTAGAGTTACGTTTGGTGTTCAACATCTTTCACAAATTTTGACTCTGGAAATTTTTCTCCTACAACAACAGAGTTGTTTGTCTTTGTAGTCATAGCAATTGCATTCTGAGGACTGCTGAGAACACCTTCGGGAGCAACAAACGATATATGCAAAACAACAAAATAGCAATGCAAACAACGTGATGGTTTCATATAGAATAATAACATTTCTATCAATATCAAGCTTTACAATAACTTGGATGTCATTTCGGCTTTCAGATTGGTTGGCAAACTTAACGTCAATCACGTTTCGTTTGCTTGATAAAAACTCTTCGTTTTCTGTACTTGATTGATTTGAGTTTGGTGTTTTTTGTCCAAGATGAATGTTTCTTGTTCTTTGTGTTCGTTCTATATCATCTATTAGTTGTAAACTATCATTACTTTCTTTTGTATGAATATTGAACTTGAGTTCATGTCCTACTGGTATTTCAGCATCATTTTTTATACGACTAGGTGTAATTATTTCTTGTTTTTTATTTTCAAAGTGTTCATATTTTCTACTTAGTAACGCAATTCTTTTTAATATATTTCTTATTTTTCCAAATAGGCTGGTTACTGCATTCAATATGTCTTTAAGCTGATCATTGGTTTCATCTATATCGGTGGTATTTGTATCATATTGATTATACTCAACACCAATAATAGCTGCACCGTCGAGGGTGACAAAGTCATTTATTCTGTGTTGAATGTTACTTTCATATTTTTTCTCACTTTTATTGTTCAAATAATATTTTCCGAGTGCCTCATCGGTGCTATTAATTTCCGAATCCAGTCTCGTGTTAATTGTGTTATAATTGTCTTCGTTAATTTTACTTACATCAATGGTTTCTGTATTGTTGATGATGTAGGTCAGTTCTGAAATTTCATCTGCCGATTTATTATCTTTTAGCATGAACTCTTTATTGACTGTTATATTTTGATCACTGTCGATACTATTTTTAAATTCTTGTGGTAAACTATTATATTCCAATGCCTGAATGGGAAACCCCAATTCGAGCATGCAAATAACGAGACTTATGATGCAGACTTTTAATTTAAATATTAAATCCATTTTCAATACCTATTTTAAATTAATTTTAAAACTGATGTACAATAAAATAATTAATTACATATCACTATCAAGTAATTAGATTAATTTTGAGTAATTTACTACTGTATAAAAAATGGGTAATTGTAAAAATGTATTTCAACGCTTGGGTTGAAAAATTTTCAACCAATGAACCATAAATAATTATGTTTCCTTGATCGGCTTCCATTCGCATTCTGTATGGATCGGTTGTATGGATCGGCTACACACGTTTTGATGATATTCCATTTTGGTTTATTATTTTCAATAATGAAACTTTGGAATCGTCACGAAAAAAAAAAAAAAAAAACTCTGCCAATGTGACACACGGGTTTATTACTTTACTGGCTAAAAAAAATGCCCTCTTCCCAAAAATTAGACCCTAAATCTGACATACATACCTACCAAATTTCTAGTCTCTGGCTCTTACCTACCATTCCCTTTTTAGACAGGATTAATGAAAACCGCCAGTATATTTGATTGCACCCAAAAGTTTTGGACTTTACTGAGACCCCAAATATGACATACCTACTAATTATATTTTTTAACCTGCAAAATAATAAACCATGTGTCACATTGGCAGAGTTTATTGTAATTGTATTTACCCAGTACTTGATATCTTATCACCACCTTGAAGTATTTAGCAAGTGTCTGAGTGAAAAGTTTTGTCTAGTCGTGTAATATGTATTATCTATTAATATTTATCAAATAATTATAGAATCTTTACCATGTGAAACTCGTATTAGCGTCTATGGTAAGTTGAATACAACAGTTTCAGTTGGATCACTGCACTTAAGTGAGTTTGTGGATGTCCACCCGGGTTCGCGCCCTCAGGATGCTGGCTATTTTTCCGTCCCAACCCAGGCTAGGTGAGGTCAATGTGGGTAGCTGGTTTGCAAGTTTCTAGCGAATGGAGGGTAATAATTCCCGTCTTTGGCTTAACGTCCCGCTAAACGGTCGTTCAGCAAAAAAAAAAAAAAAAAAAAAAAAAAAAAAAANAAAAAGAAAAAAAAAAAAGTACTCGCCATGAGTTTTTAATACTAGAGAATCCTTAGGGATAATGCACAGTAGCTTCTTGTTGCTTTCTGCATGGGTAATGGAAAAGATATCGTTTCTAAGCCTGCCCTTACTCGCCTTTTACGACCGACATGGGCTTGGGTGTCTTAAAGGTAAAGGCATTTATTCTCATCATTTATGAATGTTGATTTTTTAACCTCCATTCGCCTGGGCTGTGCTGGAAAGTGATGCGTGAACTTACGTTGTCAGCCACTCAGTAAAACCTTACTGGACGTTGCTTAACTTCAGTGATCTAACGGAAACTGGTGGATTAAACATAATTTACTATTGAACTTTTGACTCAAACGGTGACAAAAATAATTAAAAAATCGAAATTTCTGTTGAAAAGTATTAAAAGAAAGAAAAAGAAATAGAACAATGACGATTTGGGGTAGAGACCCTTTCCACGCTGTGATATCCACAAGAGTAAAATGCAATAAAATAATTAAAAATTAATCTTGAACCGTTTCGACTCTGCTGTAGGGACAATGATAACTATTGAATTCTGCAGGAGCTCAGTTTTGATCAGTTGATGTCCACCTCCTGTGGAGGCTATCCTGTATGAAAATATTGTTTTTGAAAATAAAATAGGCAATAAATTATGGAATCTTATTTCCGCTTTAATATTTTCAAAATTCAAAGGACAAACCAAGCATTAATCTCGCGCTACGGCACAGAGTTGACATGACACCTATTTATTAATCTGATCGCCATTGATCCTGTTTGTTATTTATTCGGGTGCCTTACTTATACAGAAGGATTCGTATGATTTTATTAACGAGTTGCTCATTCTAAGCTTAGAAAATTATATGTTGCATTTTCATTTTAAAGGCTTTTATTACGTTTACTAAATATGTTTGTGCCTTTGTTTGTGGTTAAATCTTAGAAATTAAATTTACCAACATCCCATTGTCCGATTGAGTGAACTTTGGCACAGTGGTAGATCTTGGATGACAATTGAATGTGGTTTGTTGGGGCTCAGTTTAGTCACGACCGATTTTCTGAATACTATATATAGCAACTGTTTACGCAGCATACCAATATATAAACCCTTAAAAGTACCAGCTGTTGATTAATCAACGATAATAGCTTAAGACGATTGAGTTTGGATCATTATGCCCGTCTGAATTATGTACCTTGGTTTCATTGTAGGTATTTATAATAGGAACCTACAGGAAAGTCGTCATCTTAATTATTGAATTATTCCCTCATTCTATTAGTCCGAACACTACGATGGATGTTCAGGCATTTCTTCAAAAAATTGATGGGAAATCCTTCTTTACAGATCTAAAGTTTTAGAAAATAGCCGTCGGTTATTTTACTATTTTTAAAATCCATTATCAACTCTTTCTCTCCGCGTGTTGTTGTTCCCGTTATTAAAGTAAAATGTATAAGTTACACGTGGAAAAGAACACCGTCAGCATAAAAAACTAACAATAATGAAGTCTCCAGATGAGAGAGAGAGATTAAATTAAAAATCAGTAATTATTCCCTGCAGTAAAAGAAATATGCTAAGGTTCGCATAATTTAATATTTTGAATTTGATATTCAGTAATATCTAGCTAACGGTGATCAACGCAAAACTTTGTATTTCCCAGTGTGTGAGCACACACTGAGAATTTTCATTACAATATTCACAATTTTTTTTTTGTGTGGAATCAATAAATAAATAATTAATATTAATATTTCTATATATCAATATTCTTACTGTAACATTTAAATAGGTTTGTATTTAAGATGATATATGCTTTCGGAAATTAGAAGTATTTTTAATGTAAAGAATGAGCCTCTTTTCAGTGCGACCCAGATTCAAATAGTTGTTTTGAAAAAGTACTGGAGTTGATAAATTAAGTGTGGAGAAATTAAAAAAAATTCAAAATCAGATGAACTGTTTATTTAATAGGTGACACCATAGGTAATGAAAACTGCAAAATGCAGTTGTAATTTCCATTCTGAGATTTTTTTTTATAGTTAATTCATTTACAAAGCTTTCCTGCCTATGGCAGTGAGGAAGCAAACATTCCTTGATGAACATAAAAAAATCACCTCTCAACAATTCATACACCCCTCAGTATAATTAACACGAAGACCATGGCAATAAGAAACAATAAAAATATTTTTATTTAATATCTACTCGTACTTAATTCAAATCTGTAATTAAATAGTACATAGCATGTTGTTCTAGGAATGAACAGAAATGGAAAATGCCATGCTTTATGGCGGCGAATGACTTCTTTTGTGGAATTAATTATCACAAATGGAGTATTATAATAAAATAAATTGGTGTTCCAGCATTTTGCGATTTTATAATGAGAACATTATACAGCGTGCCCCAGAATGACTGGTGCCCCCCCTTCACTTTTGAACGGCTTGGAATTTTCGATTTTTGAACAGTTCTAGGCGTAGGAAAAGGGCCATGGCCATATGGTGAGATCCAGGTTCGATATCCGGAAGTAAGTTTAAATGACAAAAAATATCGATTTCTCAAGAAATTTAAATAGCTTAATGGTGCAATTTTTTTGTTTGGTATTATAATAGGAACCTACAGGAATGTCGCCAATTATTCGGTCGTTGAATTATTCGCTCATTCTATTAGGCCGAACACTTCCATGGATGCTTAGGTATTTGTTCAAAAAATTGATGGGAAATCCTTCTTTACTGATCCAAAGTTTTAGAAAATAGCCATCGGTTATTTTTATTATTTTTAAAATCCATTATCAACGCCTCTAGTTTGTTGCTGTTGTTAAAATAAAATGGATAAGTTTCACGTGAAAAACAACTCCGTCAGCATAAAAAACTAACAATAATGAAGTCTCGAGATGAGAGAGAGATTCAATATTTTTTGCTTAAATTAAAAATCAGTAATTATTCCCTGCAGTAAAAGAAATATGCTAAAGTTCGCATAATTTAACATTTTGAATTTGATATTCAGTAATATCTAGCTAACGGTGATCAATGTTTATACCCCAACTAACAATCAGTACATTTGTAAGAGACTTTTTCACAAAATTTAACCTCAACACCAAACACATAGAGACAATATCATCGAACATCCTACAAGATTCCATCAATATTCTGCATCATCATCATAATATATCCATACTAATATATAAATGCGAAAGAAACTCTGTCTGTATTTATGTATGTTACGTTTTCACGTTTAAACTACTGAACCGATTTTGATGAAATTTGGTATGGAGATAGACTAAACTTTAGGAAAGGACATAGGCTACTTTTTATCGCGAAAAAGGGCTTGAAACTATAAACGGCAATGCCTATAAGGCGCTAAGCGAAACGGGCGTATCCTGCTAGTATATAATAATTAAAACAATCACGAAAAGAAAAAAAAAAATAGCAACAAACAAAAAAGAATATGTCCATCAATCCAGGCTATGATGTGTCGGAGCATCCAACGATATGTTGATAGCATCACTTTGCTCAAAAAGTTATTTTCTCTCTCTCTCTCTCTCTCTCTCTCTCTCTCTCTCTCTCTCGTTTATTCTAGGAATTTGGCAGCCCCGGACTGTCGCAGGTATATGAAAATATTATTTCAATTATCAGCGGCAGCCTTCGGCTATTGTCATAGCTCTCTGGAGAAAATACTATTTCAATTAGATTTGGAAGTCTTCTGCTCTTGTCGCAGTTTTAGAATGAAAAATAAATAAATTAGCTTTGACAGTCTTCGGCTGTTGTCGGTGGTCTCTGGTACAATTATAATATTAATTAGATTTGGAAGCCTTCGGCTGTTGTCACAAGTCTCTAGTGCAAATATTTTATGATTTAGATTTGGCAGAATTCGACTGTTATCGCAGCTCTTTTGTGAAAATATTTTAAGGCCCCCCCAGGTGAAGATAGCATCATGAGACCCAAATTTGTCAATTTCACAGAGTTTTATTTTAAAATTCATCAAGCTTGGAGTGATATTGCCACTTTTGAATAAGTGACCCGAATTTGAGTTTTGGTGCCCTAAAGGGTACCCAGATAAAGATAGCTTCAAGAGACCCAAAATTTGTCGATGATATATTACAAAGAGAGTCTGTTTTAAATTTCATCAAAATTGGAGTGATATTGCCACTTTATAAGAGAAATGACCGGACTTTTAGGTTTGGTGCCCTAAAAGGCACCTCAAAGAAGGTAGACCTCATGAGACCCAAAATTTGTCGTTAATATTTTATAAAGAGTTTCATCAAAATTGGAGTGAAGTTGCCAGTTTTAGACGGGTGACCCGAATTCAGATTTGGTGCCCTAAAAGACCCCCAGATGAAGATAGCCCCATGAGTCCAAAATTTGCAATAATACCTATGTTACAAATTTCAACAAAATCGGGCCTGCCGTTTGGTTCTAGAAGGGTCACCTAAAAATGACCCCTTTTGACCCATAAATGGACCCCAGAAAGTGGAAATCTCCAAAGATAAGGTTTTGGCTAGAATTAAAGCCTCAAGGAGTATTCGTACCAAATATCATCAAGATCTGACCAATAATAAAGTCTGTAGATGCGCGAACACGATTTGCGGGCGGGCGGACGAACACTCATTTTTTTCTACACCCGTTTTTTTGCTATATCTGGTCGTCATAATTTGTCTAGAAAAGCAAAAAAAAAAAAAAAGATATCGAAATTTTTCACCAATACAATACTTTACTTACCTATACTTCGTATATGGGAAGATAAAGTAAAACTCCTTTTAATGTTAAGCAATCGCATTGTACCTAATACCTATCCTATGTGTAGGATCGCCCTTAATAATACTCCAAAAGATCGCATTAGTAGACTTAAAGGAGTTTTACGCTTCACTTTGCTCTTATCAGGGTGTCAAAATTAATATTAACATGTCTTAACTTTTAATTCAAATGTGATTGTTAAATACAAATTCATATGCATTCGGATTTACGGATTTTCTAGTATATAAGGGGGGTTCATTGGATCTTCCTTTCAAATCGCCCTGATCATCACATTGTCCGACGTCAGTAGTTTGGCCAGAATCTTTCTTTTGAGGAAATTATCCGCTTTGTCATGAGGGCTGAAGTACTCTACACATATTTTCAATAGGCCATTTTAAGCATGATTGTAAAGTGTACGAAATCACGTATGTTCGCATGCCAATGTAGGGCGATAAAAACTTTGTGAAGTGCCCTAAAATTAATCAAGAAGATAGTTTTTCGTTTAATTAAACGAATCATGTGAGCTGTTGATTATTTGGAGTCTTCCCAATCGCAATTTACAAGATTTTTTGAACCAGTTTGGCAATAACACTGATTTTACAACTGCATCTAATGTACGAATACATATATTAAGTATAAAATCCTTCCTTGCCGTTCCACTGCAATCAACAGTTATTCACTTTTTCTCATGAGGATGTGTGTAAACACTCCTATTCGAGTTCTAGCCATATTTTTCTTAAGTTCAGTGATCTGGGGGGAACTGATTTATTTAACGTCGAAAAGTCATTATCTTCATAACAAACAGATGTATTTCCTACTCGCATACGAACCAATTTCTTCTATTTTTCTGAAAAAGATTCGTGCTCTAAACACGTTTTTCCGTCACTTTTTCCATTATACTCTTTATCTTTTTGTCTGTTCCTTGACCTCTCACTCTGCTTTCCTTTGTCACATTTTCACTATTGTCATATCACCCCTACATGTGTGTATTGTGACCAAGTTTTACACTTCCCTCTGTCGTCTCTCTTATTTTGTAGTTTTTCTTTATTTTCGTTTTTGTACTCACGTTACGAGTAATTTTTCTTTTGGAAAAATAATTTCCTAATTTATCTTCCAGATTACATGTTTCTCTTATAATATTATAAGCTTTTTGTTTCGTTAAGATCTTCATTTTCAATACATCTGAGTTTCTTTTCTGTTGAAATAATGAACGTTTCGAATTACTCTGCTGTTTGTCTCCATAATTCCATTGAGTCATGAAATTGTAAATGCATATTTCAAAATTCGGTGTTCGGTTCAAACGAATTTACGAAGAGTTCAATAAGCACTTTAATGATACGTAATCAGCTATTCGCATTTTATTTGCAGGATTTTCAAGAGGGAAGATTTTTTTTGTATTAAGAGTTAATGTCAACTTAATTCAAACAGCCTCATTAGCTCAGTTTGTTTGGGCCAGTGCATTCGTAACCAGGAGGCTGTTGGTTCGAATGCGACCTATCCCCGCCTCTTCGGAATACTGGTCACAATAGATCTAAATAAAGCTCACAGTGATAAGTACAACAGTCTCAATAACCTGCAGCCAGTTTCATAATAATCATTTTTTAATTTCCTTATGCTATAAAAAGGAAAGTATTGTAATAGACTGAAATTTTTGATTCGAGATTTCAATGCCAAAACACGTTTTGGGGTCCCCAGATCCTGTGAACAAGATATCTCAAGAACGGCAAGTGCTAGAGATTTGAAATTTGCTTTGTATGTCAGTTCTATGCCACGAACGGCAAAATGAGCTTTTGGTGGAAATCGAATATACCTTTGGCGGTATTATGCCGCTTTTT
The DNA here is from genome assembly GCA_012654025.1 of Pachypsylla venusta. Lineage (NCBI taxonomy): Eukaryota > Metazoa > Arthropoda > Insecta > Hemiptera > Aphalaridae > Pachypsylla > Pachypsylla venusta. The sequence continues at coordinate 27,546,274 of CM022879.1, read as the reverse complement.
AGCGGTTTTCGCATATCCTGCTTAAAATGAGAACGTCAATAGCTAGAAGGCTAGAACTGTAAACTTGGTGCCTATTGAAAAATACAACTTAAGCTGAAGTGTAATATATTGTTTGCCGCTAATTAGAGGTTGAAGGCCGCTTTTTGGCGGTTATGCCTAAAACCAGAATGGAAAGAGCTTGAACTTGAAATTTGGTGCCTATTCATATCAAATTCATACAAGAAATTGAAGAATACAACTCAAGAAGTGTATAATATATAATTGTACTTCCGCTCTGAGGACTTCCGCTCGACATCGAAAAATTCAGGTCATTACAATACTTTCTTCTTCTTTCATAGATTAGCGGTTTTCGCATAGTCATATCAAATTCATGCACTCAACGGTGAGTGCATGAGTTGAGTATGTCTCTAAGGAAATTCGTGTGATGTTCACACCAGATTTTTTTTTAAAAAAATAACCCCAGAATACAGATCGGATCATTATCGAGAATTAGTAAAAGGCTGCATAAGTTTTGACAAGTTTGAAATATTGAGCATTTGACCCATATAATTCTCGAATCTTCATTTTTCTTTATGAGTATCCTTTCATAAGCAATGCCTTTAATCATATTCATTTTGTAAGTATACCTCTAGAATCTATATTATGGGTCAAATAGACCCAATCTAACAACGGTGAGTGCATGAGTTGAGTATGTCTCTAAACTACTGTTTAGAGAAATCCACAATTTTGTGAGTGCACAAAATGAACTTTTGTTTTTGTGGAACAGTACGTTCCAATATTAGACAAAAAGATAGATCTATTACATTAAAAAGTAATGCAAAATACAAGCTAGTAAAATTTCTTCACTTTATTTAAAATCCTCTGGGATATTATTCTCTCAGAAATTTTGTTCAATTATATAACAAGCATTTTAATTAACAAAACCCTTTTTACAGGCTACTCTACTTTTCACGTTATAAAAAACAAAAACAAGAAAATTCACGTATCAAACATAAATAAAACAGAACCGAAATGAAACAAAAAAAATCGATATTTTATTGCCAAAGGAAGTAAGGGCACAAAATAAAGGAAATACAATAATAAATGAAAAACGCGGACAGAGCAAGTAAAGAGAAGAATTTTCTGAACATTCATCATGGTCCCGCATTGTGTGGAAAACTGTTAGAAAACGTTGTCATTTATTTTCATCCATTTTGTTCACTCTCTCTCTTTACTTTTAAATGAATCCGCTTTAACCTGTTGTGTGTCCAGGGTTATTTTTTCCAAATATTTATCGTGGAGTTCTTATTGTACGGAATACTGTTCCAAAAATGATCTACTTCGTTCTTCTAATCCGTCCTTCATTTGAACATTCTCTCCTGACTTTCCATTTAATCCGCTTTAACCACATGGGTTGTTTCTTAGAATTATCTGCTTGAATTTTTTTTTTTTTGTATTTTAATAATAATAATATTTATTTTATTAAATAATCATACATAAATAAATAAATAAATACAGAGACTTTTCCTAAGCTAATTTACTTAGCTTCTAAGAAAAGTATCTAACTTTATCTTTGAACTAGCTGTTTCGCCCGTGCTTCACTACGGCCTATAGTTTGGCGCCTTAGAGGCATGGCCGTTCCCTTGCTAATAGTATTCTATGTTTTCCCTTTCAAAAATCGGAAGCTAATAATATTCTATGATTTCCCTTACAAAAATCGAAAAAAATGGCCATAACTCGAAAACGGTTGGACCGTTTTTTGCAAAGTATGTTCCAAATTAAGATTAAAAAGGTCACCTAAAACTTTCTCGCTTTGAGTTGATATGTTGTCGCGACAAAATGTAAGATATCGCACCAGGACCAGCTAAAATCGGTCAAAAATCAAAAAATCGGCCGTAACTCGAAAACGGTTCGACATTTTTGAATTCTGATATTTTTTCTGGGGTTTTAGCCTATGGTTTCGTAGGGGGCCATTCTCATCAATTTTTCGATATCTCTTACCGTTTTGGCTAAACAATTATCGTTACATTGAGTTTTATTATCTTTGAATATAGGTTTGTTACGTGAATATATTCCTCAATCGTTCTTTCTTTGCTTCATTTGTCCTATCATTCATTCGTTTGTTCTTTTAATATTATTTGATTCATGCGTTATTTGATTATTACATTATTTGATTCATGCAATCATTGTCCTATCATTCATTCGTTTGTTCTTTTAATATTATTTAATTCATGCGTTATTTGATTATTACATTATTTGATTCATGCAATCATTGTTCGATCATTCATTATTTGTTTTTTGCGTTCACTATTCCATGAATTAATGGAATAATGAACACAGTCATCAATTTCTTTCAACCTGTTCTTTCATTCATTCGATATTTAATTCATCGATTTACTATTCCATTTTCATCCATCTATTTTTTCATTAACCCATTCTTTCATTCAATATTTGATTCATACGTTTGCCGTTCCATTAACTCGTCCTTTCGTTCATTCTATATTTTCTTTCGTTTGTTCACTGTTCCATTATTTCGTTCTTCTTGTACTGTCCAATACTAAACAAACCGGTTTAATAATATTTTCAAAGGCTAAAAGAATATCCGTACAACTCCAAAATACTGCTTTTTTTTTTAAAAAAAAAAGGTAAAAACAAAATAATAAAAAAAGGGTACATGTTTTATTTTTATGGACAACATTAGAAGAAAATAAAAATAAACTGGGCATTCCACGGGATTCTCGGGTGAAAAAATTGCTAGCAATTTAGTAAATAGACTTTTTGAGTCCATTTAAGTTAGAGAGAGAGAGAGAAAGAAGGTGATATATATTGTACAGAAGTATCATGCTGAAGATGTTCCTATGTTTATTGTTTACGTTCAGCGAAATTAAAGGTCCTTTCAAAATGATGTGAGAACTTTTCCACTTTTCTAGACATTAGATTTGGTACGAATTAGGATCCAAATATTTATAATAATAATAATAATTACAGTGAGGAAATGGGGAAGAAATTTGAAATGCGAAGATGGTACTGTACTGGAGTACTTATGTTAGATTAGTTTACAAGGGTTCCCAAACATTATTTGTTTTCGGAATGGCATTGCTGTAAAAGGGAGTGCTCTGAAGTAATTTCGGGGCATAGCTTTTTTTAAAAAATAAATTAAATAAGAAATTAAAAAAAGGTCCACACTAATGAAAATCCTTTAAGGCAGGGGTTACCAAACATTTTGGTACCGCGCCCCCTTTTCTTGAAATGAAAGTCTCCCACGCCCCCCTCCCCTTTACATTATACATTACGAATGGGTATGGGTGTTGCTGAATGCTATCTTATTCAAAACAGTAATGTGTTGCTGAATGCTATCTCATTCAAAACGCTAATGTGTTGCTGAATGCTATCTCATTCAAAATGCTAATTTGTTGCTAAATGCTATCTCTTTCAAAACGCTAATGTGTTGCTGAATGCTAGCAATCTCATTTTCTAAACATTTTAACTAAATGATAATAATTCTGAACATTTTGATTGTTGTACCTATTTGCTATTTGAAACCAAGAGATAGAGGTTATCCGATTGTCAAACAGTCTTGAACATGTCAAACATTTCGGGAGAAGGTTTATTACAAAGTAAAGACAAGGAACAAGTTCCTTGTTATGTATTTATATTATTATGTTGTAAAAATATGTTCAGACTGAGTAAAAAGGTAATGAGGATGAGACGTAGTATGAGATCCTCTGAAAAAGATCTGCTGATGTGGTTTGTTTTAATTTTAAAAAATAGAAACAAATAGCATCAGCGGGAACAACGTTGAAAGGGATACAGTTGAAAACGATTTACCATGTGTTGGTGGTGTAGGGTAGGTAAGACGTTTTGACTGGTAGTACAAACGCAGCTATTTCATGGAATTTTATCCTCATGAATTTGATATTTTTACAACTATTGCAAGACATGGAAGGGGTCAGGGATTATCAACATCTTGTCCGTCGTTCTCAGAGTAGCATAATATTATGCTAACCAATCTTTTTACCACCATCAAATTCCGGAATGGAATGGGAAAGTAAATATTAACTTTTGACTACAAAAAAATCGTTTCCCTTAAAAATGAAAAATACGGCGACAAACTAATATGAAAATTGTCATTGCAGAGGGAATAGATATCTGTTTCTGTAGTGCTGATTGCAGCAATCATACAAATCATCTATCAGAAAATAAAAACAAAAATGAGGTTATTCAAACAGAACACGAAACTTATAGCATGCAATATAGAACGATAGAAACATATAATAAATTGGAATTTTCGTCTTTCTTAAGTTCGACACGTCCCTTGTTGTGACTTGACACGTCTTCTTCAGATGACACCATTTATCACGTCTCTCTTCACTTATGCCACGACGTTGTCTTTGTATTGCTGATTTAACCAAATCTAATTATGGGCGAGACACCAGAATGAATCGATACTGAAGCTCAATGCTAAAAAACAATATTTTTAGCATAATTTGATTTGTCAAAATGCGAAGTTTCCTTTGTCAAGTTGGATTTTTATTCTGGAAAGTGCTCTGACACAATTTAAATTTATTTGATAAAATTATTATATTGTTCAGTGCACATTCCTTATTTTGAAGCCACAGTAAGAATGTCACTACGGGCTCGATTCTTGCAAAGGTAAAAAAAATCGAGAAAATTTGATTTTCAATGTTTACTTACATGGTTTGAGGAAACTCAAGATGCCTTTGAAATATTGCATTAGAACCTACGGATATGGAGTGTGGAGATGTGGACTCAAATAGTGGAAGTTACAGAAATGTGATGATAAGGACGAGGGCTGTAACGGGGAAAACTAGAAAATAAATGATAGATACGGGTAACTGGGATTGTTTGGACTAAAGTGTGTAACCTCGAGTTTTGGAGGCCCATTGGGGTGAGAGATACGGGTAACTGGGATTGTTTGGACTAAAGTGTGTAACCTCGAGTTTTGGAGGCCCATTGGANCTAATGTGTTCCTGAATGCTATCTCATTTAAAACACTAATGTGTTGCTGAATGCTAATCTCATTCAAAACGCTAATGTGTTCCTGAATACTATCTCATTCAAAACGCTAATGTGTTGCTGAATGCTATCTCTTTCAAATTTTCTAAATATCATGTTCAATAAAATTACCTTTGTAAAAAAATTGTGTACATATAATTTATCTAAATGATAATAATACAACTGGTCCCGGGCCCCCCCTTAGCTTGCCCTCACGCCCCCAGTTTGGGAACCTCTGGATTAGTAGAAAGAGAAGAAGAAATGGTTATTGCAATAAAAAATTGCATGAGAGCTCGTTTCTCGGCTTCCTTGCATGCTCTACATAATAGGGTTTCCCTGGGTGATTTCTGAGATCACAATTTCGTGCTATAAGTGCAGTCACTAGTCTTTTGTCTTTCGGATTTAATTTTCAGGAATTAGGATGACCCAAATTCATTATTAAAATTTGTTTACTGTTTCGTTGTCCCCAATTTCAGTATCATTGTGCCACCGAACTAATGACTCAGTTTTGCTGGTACCATCACGCGTTAGATCAAGACAAATGAAATATCAGTTGGTCAACGAGTCCCTTTCTTCAAATATTTTTTGTCTGGTAACCTAATAACAGACATTCCTGTTGAGATTTCCATACCCTGTATATGATGGGGGGGGGGANGGGGGGGGGGGGGGGAGACAGCCGGTGCATATTCACTAAAAAATATTTCCATTCATATTCCAAATGTTCATTTGTAGTGAAAAGATGAATATAAACTTTTTGTAGAATATCAAAACAACAACTAACAAAGAACTAAATCATAAAACTCATTTAATTAGGCATAGTACATAGAACCTCAGCGTATATTATTTTGTGTTTCAAACGCCTCGGGCGAAAATGTTGTTCCTTAGATTTGGTATGCTCTTTTTACAAGTATGTTTGTGGAAACCTTGTTTTCAAGTTTAAAATGCTTCTCTTTGAATCTCTCAGTGATGGATTTGTTTTCTTCTAAACTGACATCATCAAACCGAAGACCTGGCACAAAATCGGATTAGGGTAGAGGGTAGAGCATCTAATAGGTTTTGGTTTACTCTAAAATGTTTCCTTTTTAAAGGCTTTTATTTAACTTACTATGTATGTATGTTCGTGGGTAAAGCTTAGAAATTAAATTTAACCCACTTCCCATTGTCCGATTGAGCTGAAATTTGGCACCATGGTAGATCTTCGATGACAATTGAATGTGGTTTGGTTTTGGTTGGGGTCATTTCGTTACGGCCACTTTTCTGGCCAATTTTTATAAAAATTTCAGAAATTTTCCGATTTTTGGCGAATATCTCATGATTTGTCGCGAAAACATATCAACTCAAAGCGGGAAAGTTTTAGGTGACATCTTAATCCTTCATTTAGGACATATTTTGCAAAATTGTTTTTATAATTACTATCTGAGTACCCGAACTTTGTTTCGAGAAGATGAGAGAACATGGGAGTAGGGTTGTTAACCTGGTTTGAACGTATTGGGAGTAGTATTGGGTAAGGTGTTCCAAAAAAAAAAAAAAAAAAAAAAAGNTCAGCAGGCTTCAAAACGTATTTTTTTTTTTTTAACCTAAACCAATACTACTCCCAACACGTCCTACCCAACAAACTAGGTTTTCAATTATATCTTAATATATAAATTAGAAATTAGTGTTTAGCCAACGATCATACCACGTTGAATACACCAGTTCCCGTCAGATCACTGAAGTTAAGCAACGTCGGGCGTGGTCAGTACTTGAATGGGTGACTGCTTGGGAACGACATTGAACGTATAGTTGGCTCTTTTTTCCGGATCAACCCAGGCTAGTTGAGGTCAATGTGGGTAGCTGTTTTGCAAGGTTCCAGCGAATAGAGGGTAAAACCCCCGTCTTGAATGACCAATAGATGTTAAAGAGACGTTAAGCCAAATTAGAAAAAAAAAACAAAGAAAGAAATTTGTGTGTACCTATGTACCATGTAACTATGTATGAGGGGTTGTCTGTTACAATACCAGAGCCCAAACAGTAGCAGATAGCAAAAAATTGATGGGATTGGGTCCCCCCAAAATCATGGTCTACGACCCCAGGAAAATTATTAGAACTAAAATATGTCAAGCCGTTTTCGAGTTACGGCCAAATTTCCAATTTCTTCTCCAAAATAGGACAGTCACGGTTCGATATCTTAAAATTTGTCGCGACAACATATCAACTCAAAGCGAGAAAGTTTTAGGCATCTCTTTTGTCCTTATTTTAGGACATTTTCTGCAAAGGTATGGTCGGCCATTCCAGAGTTACGAGTTCGAAACCGGGAACGGGTAAAATAAAATTTAGAAAATACTAAAAAGTCAGAATTTTTAAAGGTTGCAATATACAGGGTTGACCCCCCCCCAATTTACATTGTCCTTGAAAGACAAAAATAGCAATATAAGAATCGATGCGAAGCACGGGCGAAACAACTAGTTAAATTATAGATAAAAACCTATTTGCAGACCTACCGAATGATGATAACAAACACCGTGATACGAGAATTTTATATACATTAGAAGATGTTCATTACCTTTGCCTCAAAATAAAAATGCCAGACCTTTTTCCGTTCTTGGTGTTTTTTCACATTGAATTGAAATGAAATCACTTCTTTTTTAATGACTCGCAATTTTTTTTCATTGAAACTTAAATTCAAATCTACTTAAAACTTAAATTTTGCATTTTTCCCTAATAAGAAATTCTCAGAAACATGAAGAGGACAGAGATTGTAGAAAGGATTTGTTCATGCAAAATAAAAATGGTCGTCCTTGAATTTTTATAGAGTGAAATACATATATTTTTATACACGAACGATTGGGTGCAATCAACAATTTTGAAATATTATACAGGGTGCGGCTCGGAAATACCATTTTTTGAAACGAGTATTATAGATAAAGAAAAAAATATTTTTTCTATTGAAAGACAAAGGTCGGAGTTTTATTTTAAAGTGGTTTTCAATTCGATACATTGCTGAAGACGATTTTGGAAATTTCTGTGTACAAGTGTACATGTTCCAACATTTCAACGGAGATTTGTTCAATTTCTTGACGAATGAATTTTTTTTGATCTGTTGCACGATAACCATCTGGTAGGGGTTGAAACGGCGACATTTGTGAAGAATTCTACGTACAAGGCGATCAGAAAATCCAAGGGCTATTGCATGTTTTCGGGCAGAGCGCTTTGGTGACCTTAAAATCGGCTATCGAACCACCTCCATATTGTTTGGACTCCTCACAGTTCGAGATGGTCCTGTAGACTTCTTTATCACACTTCACATTATTCTGAAATTCTCTACCCAAACTTTCTCGCTTTGAGTATTCTGAAATTCTCTACCCACTCCGGGTGGAATTCTGAAGCGAACTCAGAATGCACTCGGCGTCGTCAAAATGGAATGCCCGTAAGAGAAGTATGCTTCCACTACAAAAAATTTGTGTTCTTCGGACCACCTCATCCTTCTTTGATCGAGGGGTTTGAAAAAATGACAAAGAAATTAAACTAAGAGGTGAAGAAAAATTCCACTAAAATGGAAAAATTAAAAATTGTGCTTTCCAAGAGAAAAGAGCTACTGGTTAAATTCACTTCACAAAATCAGAAAATTCCATTAGTTTTGCGCCCAGGGAAACTAGTCCCGTCAACCTACGATTTTTTGTTGCGATATAGGAGCATTTTCAAAAAAGGGCATTTCCGAGCCGCACCCTGCATTTTGAAATATTAAAAAGGGTTTTTTAATATTTCAAACCTTCCTATGTTATTTTACTAAATCTCTCTCATTTCTCTGGCCCCCTGATGTGAAACACTATTTAAAAAGGTTTATGTTTTCTTTTTTCGTTAAAAGGTTTCCTTATTTAGGTTTGCTATCACTGTCTGTCCCTAAATAACCATCATCTTATCTCAGAATGTCTACCCGAAAATGGCCGTTTTTCTAAACATCCTATTTTTACTTCCAGAAGAAAAATGAGATTTCACTTTCTACGCTTACGACTTACTACACTGATGAAAATAAAAATATACGTTCTTCATGGTTTAGGTAGATGAGAAACATTTTTTTGGAACACAATTAAGAAAATTTAACATACAAACTTAAAACAAAGACCGTTATACAGGGTGTAACAAAATTAAACTCTAGACCCTTCTAGATCTGTCCCTGATTATTTTGTTGAAAAAATCAAAAGGAAAGTTATTCCTTAATTTATTTGAACAAAAAATATTAGTAGAGTGTTCCATTTAAATTTCAGGATAAATCGACAACTGTTGTCAATAAAAGTAAATTCCGCGGGTTGAAACTGGATCTCATCATCACCATTCGTTTGGGCATGGCCCTTTTCCTATTTCTAGAGCTTTTTAAAATTAAAAAAATTCCAAGTCGTTCAAAAGTAAAGTGGGGTTGACCGGTCATTCCGGGACATACTGTATAATTTAAATCTTTGAATAACATGTTAATTATAAGTATAAATTTCAATATTATTTGTCACCTTATTATTTGTAGTTGATACACAATATTTTATTGAAATTTATATTTCATAATGACTACAAAAATACTAAGTACCATTTCTAAATTAAACTTAATTGTAAGTGTTAAAAAATATTAACTATTATTTAAAATAAATTAAAACAAAACACCAAAAAAACTATTTGTAATTATTTATGAAGAAACTAGTTTCGAATCCTTCGATTCATCATCAGTCTAGTCGAGTCTGAAGATGGAAGTTGACTCTACTTTATCTATTGCTCTCTTCGAGCCTGTCGACATCGTAAGTTTCAGCCTATTGCAATACTTTTCTCATAGGTAAATATAGTCGCGTGATGATGTTCATACTATTGACAAATAGTCACTAGATTCAATTGAATTCGATTCAATCTAGTGACTATTTTTTTCGATTTTCTTCCCTGCGGAACCTACGTCAACATTATGGTCCGGAGTGGGTCATCCCTAAACTAGTTAGATCCTAACTAATAATACAATAATTACTTCTAACTTTAAATTGCACATAACAAAACTTTTTCATCATAAGACTGGTGTATGCCTTAGTTTGAAATTCAGAGAGTCACGCCAAAACTTTTGTCCAGAAATCACAATCGTCGTGTAAAACGTTTCAAATTATTTTCCATTGTTGACTTTTGCGTCTGCAGAGAAAAGTGTTGAGACACAATGTCAACAAAGATATAGCATTTAGTTTTTCTGATGTCTCTTATTATTGAATGAAGAGGCAGAGGATACAGGTTGTAATAGGAAATAATAAGGTCTTTGACAACACAAACATGTTTTCTGGGTCAAATGTTATCAGTTGGATCAGCTCAATGTACATATATTTTATGACTAGCAGGATACGCCCGCTTCGCTTGGCGCCTTAGAGGCATGGCCGTTTATAGTTTCAACCCCAAAAGTAGCCTATGTCCTTTCCTAAAGTTTAGTCTATCTCCATACCAAATTTCATCAAAATCGGTTCAGTAGTTTAAGCGTGAAAGCGTAACATACATACAGACAGACAGATAGACAGACAGACAGATAGACAGACAGACAGAGTTACTTTCGCATTTATAATATTAGTATGGAAGTATGGATTTCCCTTACAGAAATCGGAAAAACGGCCGTAACTCGAAAACGGTTGGGTAGTTTTTTGCAAACTATATCCTAAATTAAGGCTTACAAGGATTAAAGCGGCGTTGCTCGTGTTTCACTACGGCCTCTAGCTTGGCGCTTAAGAGGCATGACCGTTCCCGTACTAATAATATTTTATGATTTCCCTTACAAAAATCGGAAAAACGGTCGTAACTCGAAAACGGCTGCGTAGTTTTTTGCAAACTATATCTCCTAAATTAGGGCTTAAAAAGATTAGCGGGTTTTCCCGTGTTTCACTATGGCCTCCAGCTTGGCGCTTAAGAGGAATGGCCGTTCCCGTACTAATAGTATTTTATGATGTCACTTACAAAAATCGGAAAAACGGCCGTAACTCGAAAACGGTTGGGTAGTCTTTTGCAAACTATATCCTAAATGAAGGCTTAAAAGAATACCTAAAACTTTCCCGCTTTGAGTTGATATGTCGTCGCAACAAAGTTTCATATATTCGACCATGCCCGCCTAAATTCGTTCGAAAACCAAAAAATCGGCCCTAACTCGTAAAAGGTTCTACATTTTTGAATTCTGATTTTTTTTTTTTGGGGGGGGGGGGTTCAGCCTATGGTATATCTTACCGTTTTGGCTAAACAATTAATGATACATACATACATTTATCGTTAAATTGAGTTTTATTATTATAGATATGTCAAAATATAATGAAACATAACAAAGCATAGATTTTGAGAAATGTCCTTGCGTTTTATAGTATATTCGCACTTTAATTTCTAGCAATATAATATCTGATGCCCGCAACTTTGTATGCGTAGATTCTCGGGGAGGGCTGTATGGTTTCCTTTTTTTTTAAAAAAAATTGGAGCGTGTACTTATGTACGCGCGTGAGAAGTTATACTTCTTTTATAAAAATAAATATAATTATATTTCGAAAAAACAGACTACCCCCCTCCCCGGGAGTGAAATCAGAACCTACCAACCATCTCCGCTTGAAATTCAATTTACGTTGATTTTAATGATTCCGTATGTCGGTCAGTATGCCAACTGGTCTTTGTGTTTCAAAAGATGCCTTTTCTGTCACAACCTTTAAGTACAGAGACAGAGATAAATAAGAAGAAGCACATCAACATCAGCACTCTTTTCAGAATGTTCCATTGTGTGCTGCTCTTCTTTTAACTTGCTCTTGAAAGTTTAATGCAGTGGCGTGCCCTAGAACTATTGAGACAGAAGAAAATACAATAGTGAATGCACAATACTAATTTTAATTTTGCTTAACGTCTCTTTAACATCTATTGGTCATTCAGGGGCGTACACAAGGGGGGGGGGNGGCTATAGCCCCCCCCCGATTTTTTTTCTTCGAGATAAGCCTTCTTTTTCAATGTCACGCAGAAAACACTTTTTGGGAAAGGTTTACATAACAAAGTGCAAAGTTTGGGCGATTTAACTTTTTTTCTACATATTTTCAAATTCTTAGTTACCTATTATTATTTGTGGTTTGTGTTATGTGTTAGCTAGTTGACTAGAGTGTTTAATAATAATTACATTTTTAACTAAAATAAGCTGGGTGGGTTTCACCAAGAGACTTAAAAGTTATCAAAAGTTAACTGGCAGGTTTTCATTGAACCGATCTGATGGTAACTTTGAAACAAGACCGTCTGATGGGGGGCCGCGGTTTTAGGCAAAAAAAAAATTAACCTAGATAGCTTAAGAAAAAAAAAACGCCCAAATGTTGACTACATATAGAGGGAGAAACACTTCTCGAAAAAAATCTTTTTTTTGGCGCGATCTAGCATCACCTATTAGGCAGAGGCGTAGGAACGGTAGGGCGAACCGCCCCGGATGCCGGTCCTATAGGGCTTTGCTACGCCTTTTATCTCTAGAAACATTCGATTATCGGGAGGGGGATTGTAAAGCCCTAATATATTCACACTTTGTTTACATTATCTCTCTGTAAAACTAGTTGAGTTCAACACCAAGACGCTGTTATGGTACCTACTTGGTTTTCCCAGGCCCCACACCCGAAAAAAATGNCACCCCCCCCCCCCCCCGAAAAAAAATCCTGTGTACGCCCCTGTGGTCATTCAAGACGGGGGTTTCAATCTCCATTGCCTGGAAACTTGCAAACCAGGTACCCACATTGACCTCACCCAGCCTGTGTTGGGCCGAAAAAATAGCAGGCATCACGAGGTTCGAACCCACGTAAACACCCACATGGCACAACCTCACTGGACGTTGCTTAACTTCAGTGATCCAACTGGAACTGGTGTATTCAACGTGCCATATTAGACGCTAGCGCACAATATTAATGGTTTGATTCTACTTAAGGTCATATCAAATACAAGAAATGGAAACTTTTGTTATAATTTGTACATATAAAAACTTCAAATAATGCCAGCCTCGGTGGTCAAGCTCTGGCCTGGTTAACGGGAGGATGTGGGTTTAATCGCCGGCTGAGGCAATATTTTTTTTTATTCATTAAGATTTTTATCATTAATATCAAACCACATAAAAGGTCTAAGAGTTATATAGGCGGCAGAACATGCCTCGAGTATTATTATTATTTAAATCTTTATTGAATTAACTTTTATATTAAGAAGTGAAAAGGAAGAGAGAAAAAGGGGGGAATGAAGTAAAGAGAGAGAGAGAGAGAGGGAGAGGAAGAGAATTCAAAGGGCGGGGTAGTTCCTGAGGAATTCTCTTCCTCCCAACCTTTTTGGTTTATTATTTTCAATAATGAACTTATTTTAATAGAATAAAAATGTATAAAATTTCATCAATACTTATCTAGATAAATATGTAGGTACCTCGATTATCATCAGAGCTAAGTGGGTCCCAGTCCCAGGAGTAGTTCAGATAGGGTAGGTTGTGTATATTTTTTCGGAATAATTGAGGGTTCCATTTAAAGCAAAAAGAGATCTTTCATTTTCTTGAGCTGAAGTAACTGTATCATTTCGGGGTTTTTCTGCATCTCAAGTCATCCGAAGTTGTTATCAGGGGCCTTAAGCTTTCGCTATGAGATGGTGGAATGTTTCCATGTCACACGTATATCATCATCTTTGTCTTTAGTAAAGATATCGAGGTTCTACTGTAACTCCAACATACCTCTTATCTTTTCCGCAATTACAGGCCCCGTGACAGAGTTTTAGAAAGTAGAGAGTTTCATTGATATATCCTTCGGGCACCTGAAAAAACAATTTATTTTTTATTTCGGCGAAAATAGTCATCAATATTGGCCAATGTAAAACGTTTTTTATGGGAAATACTTTATTTTACCGTCCCGTCGGAACGAAGTGAGATCTTTAGACATCTGTTTGCAGTGTCGGGTTTACCGTACAAGCAACATAGGCCATGGCCTAGGGTGGCAAAACATATATAAGGATTATGACGAAATTATTTTGCAGCTGAAAAGTGAAGACGCAAAGACCTGTAAATGTAAGTGTTGAAAGGAGAGGTTTTTGACGAGTACATAGGCTTCAATAATTGAATGAAATTGTCAAAAACGTATTTCATGTCAAAATAGAGACGGCAAATTCTAAATTGCCTAGGGGTGCCGATAAATCCGATAACTCTTGAACGCCTTGTCTGAATTTGGTAATTACTTTGGGCCAGTTGGATATTCAAGGTGGCCATTTTAACTGAGTAATGTTTGCAGCACCAAGATAATGTTGGTGGTTTACCCGTACAGGCGAGCGAGCGCCACTTATGCAGTCTTTTATTACATAAGAATAATGCGAGTCTATTGTGTACATTCACTCTTACCCGAATACAAAATAAAAAAGTTTTCTTTCATGGGATAAAAGCATAAAGCATACAATGGAAATAGACCAGCATCCATTATCCTTATCCCATCATAGAGAGAGCCTTGGACAGAGGACATTATAAGTATGTGGATTAATATACAGAGTGTAACACAACATTATCCCATCATAGAGAGAGTCTTGGACAGAGGACATTATAAGTATGTGGATTGATATACAGAGTGTAGCACAACATTATCCCATCATAGAGAGAGCCTTGGACAGAGGACATTATAAGTATGTGGATTGATATACAGAGTGTAACACAACATTATCCCATCATAGAGAGAGCCTTGGACAGAGGACATTATAAATATGTGGATTGATATACAGAGTGTAACACAACATTATCCCATCATAGAGAGAGCCTTGGACAGAGGACATTATAAGTATGTGGATTGATATACAGAGTGTAACACATAATCGTATATTCCTTGAAACAGAGAGGGTGTAATCTACTTTCCGACAAGAATGTATGAATATTTCCGACAAAAATGTACAAATACGATTTCCAAAATAAGGGCACGAATATTTCCGACCAAAATGTACAAATACGATTTCCTAAAGAAGGGCACGAATATTTCCGACAAAAATGTACGAATACGATTTCCAAAAGAAGGGCACGAATATATCCGACAAACATGTCCGATTACCATTTCCGAAGGGCACGACCTCTAAGTTATGATATTTTTTTTTAAATTACTTTGTGTACTTAACCAATTCTGAACATCAGTTTAAATTAAATTTGTTTCTACTTTTGGCTGCAATAATTTTCGATTTTGGGAAACCACTTTGGACCTGTGAGGTCTAATGTGTTAATTATAAAAACTTTGTGTGATTAAAAATAATACTCCGGAAATATATTTAAAAAAAAATATCCCAGAATTTACAAATGAATAAAGCCACAAAAAATTTCAACCATTGTTTTCAAAAATTGTCGGAAAAGACAGATAATAATTGTGAAGAGTTAATCAATAGCAGGTGGTACATATTTCAATTAAGATTTAGTTGTCGTTGTTGTAGCGGTGTTCATCTTAAAATTCATTACTCTTCCATTTCTAGATTCAGATTTGGAAAAATGATAGAAACCAGTTGACATGAGGTTACCGAAAAAGTTTTGATGATCCTTGGCTGGAACTGTGATAGTATGCATTCCAGGTCATCCTGTTTCGTAGAACTGCCCATCCTGAGGACAAAGATTTAGATGTCGCTTGAAACGGTAACAAAAAACATCATGGAAGTAATAACTATGGTGGCGTTTCCTTTTTGATATGACCTATGGAATATGTACCTTGTGGGATAACACTGCCTTTATTACACACTGTATAAGAAGCAAGTCTCATAATGTATGTCTTTTGTACATTATTGGAATAGAATAAAATTGAAAATTTTCAAGTCTGGTAGATTTCAATATACATATTTGGAAAAAGTAAAATAAAAATACTATTTCTTAATGCTCTAATTTTATTTTAGTTTGGATAGGTATCTAATATCTAAGAGTACTATATCCGACATTCTTATACTTACTTATCTTATTTCATATCACATATCTCGTCATAAAGGTATGTAAGGAAAGACAAATACTCATGTTCAGTATCCAAGCGTTAAGAGTAGTATCAGACAATCGTATACTTACTTATCTTATTTCATATCACATATCTCGTCATAAAGGTATG
>CM022879.1:27473686-27528687 GCA_012654025.1 Pachypsylla venusta | reverse complement strand
CTGCTTTTGTTATTGCTATTGTGGAGGGAAACACCACCAACTGCAATATTATTACTAACTATTGCTTTCTGCGTCAAATGTTTTGTTGCTGCTTTTGTTATTGCTATTGTGGAGGGAAACACCACCAACTGCAATATTATTACTAACTATTGCTTTCTGCGTCAAATGTTTTGTTGCTGCTTTTGTTATTGCTATTGTGGAGGGAAACACCACCAACTGCAATATTATTACTAACTATTGCTTTCTGCGTCAAATGTTTTGTTACTGCTTTTGTTATTGCTATTGCGGAGGGAAACACCACCAACTGCAATATTATTACTTTTTCAATCTTCCCGGTTGTCTGTTTACATTTTCTTCTATTATTTTTTCATTCTTTCTTTACATCTTTTTTGTGCTTCATAGTCCGTTAAATATGGGATTATGAAGTCAGTTTTTTCATTTTGTTTCTCTTTATTAAACGGAAAATAACTCAGTAATCTTCCTGATTGTACAACAAAAGACTTCCGTTCTTCTCTTTCCTAGTAGTATTTTCATACAATTGATTTTAATAAGATCTCTTGTTTTATCTTCCAATTTTTTTTTTTTTTTTTTCATTTTTTGATAGTTCTTTGCTCTTTCTGTTTCTGTTCCAATTAGGAAGTTCTTGGTATTTTTCCCATTTTATGTTAGGCTAATAGCTTTTTCATTTGATATTACTTTTATATTATTATTATTAAAGGTACATAACTTTATTAGAAAACATTTTAAGTTTCTCACGTCTGAAAAGATATAAATTGACTTATACACTAAACAGATTCCTTCTCTCTCTCCCCACTTATATTCTTTATTTTCAGCAGAATTTCTAAGAAATAAGAGTCTTTATTTGAAAGTATTTTTTTTACGCCACTCCATCTTCAAAGAGAAGTTTGTGTCTGATTCCTAATAATGAACCATCTTATACACAAAGTATAATTTGGTTAATTTGTCAGTTACATAAACTCCAAAATTTTCTTCAATATTTTAATTAATATAGCTTTACTCCACCAATCTCAATACTACAACTGCCATAATGAGGACGCCATAGGAGACAGCTAGAATTTAAAATAAATATTCATGTTTCGTTCCATCGAGCAAAGGACTGTAAAATGTTTCGGAGAAGCATAGAGCCTTATTGGATGGGAGACCACTTGGACCTTACAACATTTGTTGTTGGCCGTTTCGAGATTAATTCATCCTCTCGGGGACAATAAGGAGGCTCTATCACAATGGGAGGTTATAGGTACCTTAGTCAAACCTTGTAGTTAAAAATGAATAAGTGTCTCCCACAGCTACTTGAAAATCAAATCAAGAGTCTGACATTTTCAGTAATATTATAAAACTTGCACTTCTCTATCGGTAACCACGTTAGAGCTTTTTATGTTTCTTTTTTCTGCTTTCTCTTTATTTATTTTCTTTCTTTCTCCACTTTCCTCAGTTAGCTTGAGACAATATATTGCAATTACACTAAAAGGAATATAGCGCTGATTTCTAAAGTATGAATGTTATGTAGACACGATCCAGATAACACTAATCCTATCGCAACACAGAAATAATCTTGAAATAAGGCCAAGTTTCTACTAAACTTGGCCGTACAGTGAGATGCAAAATAGTGCAGCACCATATTTGTTACGCCAAGGATTATTCGAAAGACATTTCTTTAATGAATTATCGAATTCTTTTAAATTTCTGAGATTATTTGAATTGGAAAAAATCAATACGAATTCCCAGAATATAAGAAATAAAGACAATATTCATTTAGCTAAGAAATAAAGACAATATTCATTTAGGAGATATGTCGAAGCTCACTTCAAATTAAAGAGATTTCCAAAAAGGAAACATCAAGAGCATTCCGAGACTGCCACTCAGACATAAAAGATATTCTTGTAGTAGCTTTGGGTAGTTGTCCTCACGAGATACCCCGATAATGCCAACAATATGCTGTGTTTCCGATAAAGCCAACGAAATTCAAAATGTGGTGTCTGGTGTCTCCCATAAATACAACGATACAAACAACCATCCCAGTACTCACTACACTCAACATTGCTTGCCAACACACTCAACATTGCTTGCCACTACACTCAATATTGCTTGCCACTACACTCAACATTGCTTGCCACTACACTCAATATTGCTTGCCACTACACTCAACATTGCTTGCCACCACACTCAACATTGCTTGCCACTACACTCAATATTGCTTGCCACTACACTCAATATTGCTTGCCATTACACTCAACATTGCTTGCCACTACACTCAACATTGCTTGCCACCACACTCAACATTGCTTGCCACTACACTCAACATTGCTTGCCACCACACTCAACATTGCTTGCCACCACACTCAACATTGCTTTACATTGTTGTCCAGAAATCAAAGAGTATTTCGAGAATTTCATTCAGAAATTAAAGATGATTTTTTTTTTTTTTTTTTTCAAATATCTCCTTGGTAGAATAAAAAGTCTTTGAGTCCTAATAGAATGCATGATCGACATTTGAAGAAAAAGAGGAAAGAGCAAAACTAATAGGATTGCTAATGTCGTGCTTAGTACGGATCTTGAACATCGCCAATTTATGTAATCAATGTTTTTAATATGGTAGTCAATTGATTTTGATTTTCGAAATTTATGGCTCATATCCATCATCTATTCGCACGGTCGAGCCCTTCGAAAAAAAAAAATTGTCCTCAACGGGTCGGCCTAGATTCGGAGGATGAAATTATTATATAGATGTAGCTATATCTCCTTTTTTCTAAAAGTTTTTTTTCCTTTTTTTCTTCTAAATTGATGTACAAAATAATCTTCTGTTAACTTTGATTCCAAACTTTAATCTTACTCTTTTTTTTTTCAAACGAAATTTAAAACTCTTTGAGAATTTTAATTCTCAAAAAAAATTGTACAAAGGAAAGATAGTAAACTTGCTTTCCAACTTTTAATATTTTAATTTAAATTTATTTAAAACTTTTGGAAAAGATTTTCTGTTAGCCTGTGTCACACGGTTCCTACACTCAGCTTTCAATATCTTGTCCGTATTCAGTTTCTGTATTGTTTAAAAAGAGCAGCTAGTTGAAATGAAATGATCAATATTACAATGTTGAAATGAAATGATCAATATTACAATGTTGAAATGAAATGAGCAGCTAGTTGAAATGAAATGATCAATATTACAATGTTGAAATGAAATGATCAATATTACAATGAAATGAAATGATCAATATTACAATGAAATGAAATGATTAATATTACAATGTTGAAATGAAATGATCAATATTAC
Organism: Pachypsylla venusta; assembly: GCA_012654025.1. Classification (NCBI taxonomy): domain Eukaryota; kingdom Metazoa; phylum Arthropoda; class Insecta; order Hemiptera; family Aphalaridae; genus Pachypsylla; species Pachypsylla venusta. The sequence continues at coordinate 27,525,398 of CM022879.1, read as the reverse complement.
AATGTTGAGATGAAATGATCAATATTACAATGTTGAAATGAAATGATCAAAATTACAATGTTGAAATGAAATGATCAATATTACAATTTTGAAATGAAATGATTAATATTACAATGTTGAAATGAAATGATCAATATTACAATGTTGAAATGAAATGATCAATATTACAATGTTGAAATGAAATGATCAATATTACAATGTTGAAATGAAATAATCTATACTACAATGTTGCAACTAAAGATGGAATATTGCTTCCTAATTTTTTGCTTAGCGTCTCTTTGACATCTATTGGTTATTAGAGGCGGGGATTTTACTGTCCATTTACTGGATTCTGGATTCATTCAAACCAGCTACCCATAATGACCTCATCCTGCCTTCCAGCCCGGATTTGGCCGAGACTAGCCAAGCTTAACTGACAGCATTTCCAAATGAATTAATTATTTGATACAAAAAAATATTTTTAATCATTGACACTAAAAATGTGTTCTTTTGAATTGGTCTTCCTTACCTCGGTGATAATGAGATAACCAATCTCAATAAAACCCGAGATTACTAACTAAAACCAGCATTGGGGAACAAAAATAATAGTGTATTTTTTTTTTTTTGTTTCAATGAAAAAAAAAATCTGGCCTTTGGGGTGGGTGACCGCCCCTTCACCCCCTGGATCCACGCCTGATTGCAGAGAACAAAGGTCAACAGATGATTACAGGGAACAAAGTGTTAGGACGCTTATTAATAGTTGTCATGTGTACGAGTATATAACAAATCCAGTTGACACGCACCACTTTAAAATAATAGAAGAAAAAGTATAGTTGTCATTTAAATGTTGAAAATTTGTATACATTTTATACAATATTAATACTGAGCGGCCTGAAATCTTTCATTCTGTTCGATCCAAGATCCGTACTTTGACACGGATCTTGGATCGAACAGAATAAATGAACACAAGATCCGTACTCTGGTACGGATCTTTTGATCATTCTTTGTGGTTTTGTAAGTGTGTAAGTATGTCTTTGTGATGTCATAGGTCATAGCTTAAACAAATGGAAAGAATGAAAAAAAAAAAAAACATCTCTCAAAAAGTTAGGCTTATCTTAGTCTTTCACTATCGGGTTTCTCTCGAAAAAGGCAGTTTTGATAAAAATTGGAGATTTCATTTTGAAAAATAATAATATATTATTGATATCCTGCTTCAGTTTCTATAATAAGTCAATAATTATACTTCTACCTGCCTAGGTAGCTCAATGGTTAAGCGTTCGCCTCGAAAACAGGAGGACGTGGGTTCGATGCAGGACTTTTTTCCTCATTAATTTGAGTATTTTACCACATAAGAGTAGAGCTGTAAGGGTTAGGTGGTATAAAATGCCCCAGGCATTACCCTCGCCTAGTGGTTTCCTTCTACACAAGAGTCTATTTTTTTTTTAAGAATTTACGCCTAATTGACATCCAAGTTGTGATTCGTCTAACACAACCTTAGTTTTCTTTTTGCTAACTTTTTCTTTTCATAAAGTCAAAGAGTATTTTATGTATTGATTCTATTTGTTATTGCCTTTCTTTTGATTTCAGTGAACATCATTAGGGAAATGTTCACTACGGTTCAAACGTTCTTTACATTCAGTGAACATCTTCATTGGGGAAATGTTCACAACGGTTCAAATGTTCTTTACATTCAGTGAACATCTTCATTAGGGAAATGTTCACAACGGTACAAATGTTCTTTACATTCAGTGAACATCTTCATTGGGGAAATGTTCACAACGGTTCAAATGTTCTTTACATTCAGTGAACATCTTCATTAGGGAAATGTTTACAACGGTTCAAATATTCTTTACATTCAGTGAATATCTTCATTAGGGAAATGTTCACAACGGTTCAAATGTTCTTTACATTCATTGAACATCTTCATTAGGGAAATGTTCACAACGGTTCAAATGTTCTTTACATTCAGTGAACATCTTCATTAGGGAAATGTTCACAATGGTTCAAATATTCTTTACATTCAGTGAACATCTCTTCATTAGGGAAATGTTCACAACGGTTCAAATATTCTTTACATTCAATGAACATCTTCATTAGGGAAGGTTCAAATGTTCTTTACATTCAGTGAACCATCTTCATTAGGGAAATGTTCACAACGGTTCAAATGTTCTTTACATTCAGTGAACATCTTCATTATTAGGGAAATGTTCACAACGGTTCAAATGTTCTTTACATTCAGTGAACATCTTCATTAGGCAAATGTTCACAACGGTTCAAATGTTCTTTACATTCAGTGAACATCTTCATTAGGGAAATTTTCACTACGGTTGAAATGTTCTTTACATTTTGGAGGCCTATTTTTAACTGGGTCATAGATGTGGCTAGTTCATTGTCCGGGGAAGGGGGATATATACCGCCGGATTTAAAGAAACAAAATCTCAAACGTTCAAACCTAGCACAGAACCTTTCTGTCGAATCCACGAAACTGCGACATTTGTTTCGAAGTACCTATTACCAATAGTAAATTAATAAGAGATGAGTCTTTAAAAAACACTACCGTTATATATGTCGGGGATTCACTTACTCAGTGAATCCTCGTCATAAATAACGCTAGTGTTTTTTAAAGTTACCAATAGGATGTCTAATATAAATTTGTTAAATAATTGGAGATCAGTTCTAAAGATTACAGTTTTTTGTAGTAATATAGTACTGTAAATGCTGGAATAACATGCACTATATCATTCGGATATGGTGATACGAATGTACGAACCCCAAACATGACCGCTGATTGTTGTAATTAAATACGATAAATTTTACAATGTTCTATTCCGAGGTTAAATTGTACACCCCAAAGAATTTGAAACTGATGATTATTATACGCATGTATTTTTATTCAGATGATTTTCACCAGAAAATTACTTCGTTCAGCATCCTAACTCGTAGAATTTTTAGCTTGTACTCAAAATTTACTTCACGCTAAAGTTCAAGATTAAATTTCCCTTCCCCATTTCAACAACTTATGCAAATAAATAGATATGCTTAGTAAAATGTATCATTCAGAGTTTTAGACCTATTAATTATATTGATATAAGGAAAAAGTTCTCAGCAAATTGACGCTCATTAGGCCAACTATTTCCTCGTGGTGACAGAAAATATAATAGCTTTATCTTTATTTACAATAGACTTTGTATAAATAATTATAACCTAATTGCACGTGTTAAAAACAACGCACAAAACAAGGAACTCAATTTTCAATTTCCTTATCCTATAAAAAGGAAAGTATAGTAATGGGCTGAAATTTTCCATGTCGAGTTTTCAATGCCAAAACACGGTTTGGGGTCCCCAGAGCCCAAATATCAAGTTTTAGCCGTTGGTCCGTGTGTGTGTCTGTCTGTCTGTGAACAAGATATCTCAAGAACGGCAAGAGCTAGAGACTTGAAATTTGTTATGTATATCAGTTTTTTTCTATGAACGGCAAAATAAGTTTTTGGATGAAATCTAATATACCCTTGGCAATTTTATGCCGCTTTTTAGCGAGTTTCTCATATCCTGCTTAAAATGAGAACGCTAATATCTAGAACTTTAAACTTGGTGCCTATTCATATCAATTTCATACAAGAAATTAAAAAATTCAATCTACGTTGAAATGTAATATATTGTTTGCCGTTAATCAGAGGTTGAAGGCCGCTTTTTGGCAGTTCTGCCTAAAACCAGAATGGAAAGAGCTGAAACTTGAAATTTGGTGCCTATTCATATCAATTTCATACAAGAAATTGAGAAATACAACTTAGATTCAAACTTAGTTTCAAATGTAATATATTGTTGGCCGCTAATTAGAGGTTGAAGGCAGCTTTATTGCGGTTCTGCCTAAAACCAAATGGAAAGAGCTAGAACTTGAAATTTGGTGCCTATTCATATTGGTTCATACAAGGAATTGAAAAATACAACTTCGAACGCCTTGTCCGAATTGGAAAAGTATAGAAACGGGCCCCTTAGTTCTGTAAGTGACAAGTGTAAGAGATTTCTCCTAAATTTGAGATTTCTCCTAAATTTTCTATTCCTCTATCAGATGTGGCGAATTAACTAGCCGTTCATTTTTCGACCCAACCATAAAAACTGCAACAATGATAGAAATATGAGAACGGTTTAATTTTCCTTCATGCACGGCTGTGGGTAATGGTCATCTTATTGAAATTAGAACCCTAAAAGAAAGAAAAGCTCAGGAAAATATCAATTTGAACATTACAAAAGAAATTTCTGACACATGTTATACAAATCCACATGTCTTTTACCTTGCGTAAACAGGGTCGGGAAAATCTGGTTTCATGAATGTGCAATAAGGTAAGAAAATCTCTAGACGAGGATTAATTTTTACGATTAAGACCTTTCTCATTGATGTTTAACGTAAATTAGGTAACGATAAAATTCATATGCAGGGTTGCATTTGAATGCAAAAAACTCAATAATTGTTGTTTATTACAAGAAATATATTCCCTGATCACATAGTTCTTAGTTGTTTATTACCAGACAAACTTCCTAACCTATCTCTTGAACAAACTTCCTGACCTATCTCTTGAACAAACTTCCTGACCTATCTCTTGAACAAACTTCCTGACCTATCTCTTGAACAAACTTCCTGACCTATCTCTTAAGCAAACTTCCTGACCTATCTCTTGAACAAACTTCCTGACCTATCTCTTGAACAAACTTCCTGACCTATCTCTTGATCTTGCACCGCCGATATGACCCCAGCTTATAATTTTAAAGATAGAAATACATAAAAACAAAAGCACAATAGCAATATATTTTCCAATTTCAGAAATATGTCCTCTGCTTAACCCAGTACAAACAGTATTACACTGTGTAACATACATCTGCCTTTTAGAATAGTATTTCCCTTTGTGTGGGAAGAATGCATAATGTAAAATTTAAGCTCATAAACTGGTAGGAAAAGCTCGGGACTTTACCCATATGAGAAGGATAAAACCAAAGGAAACACATTAGGAAAAGCTCGGGACTTTACCCATATGAGAAGGATAAAACCGAAGGAAACACATTAGGAAAAACTTGGGACTTTACCCATATGAGAAGGATAAAACCAAAGGAAACACATTAGGAAAAACTTGGGACTTTACCTATATGAGAAGGATAAAACCAAAGGAAACACTTTAGGAAAAACTTGCAACTTTAAACATATTAGAAGGATTAGAATTGATTGCGGAAAATTGAGATCCCGAGATTTGCATAATGTGATTGTAGAAAATGTATTCCCTGTTTACTCCCACAGTTTTTAGGTGATTGCTTAGAGCACAGTGACCAGTGACCCGTCAGCAGCACAACCATCAGTCTGGGGTTACGTCTGCTGAGATTCACAAGTCTCTTTGTTGTTTTGTCCGTATTAGCACAGTAAACTTAATTTTAGAGAAATGAAGTCCTCCCTTCCTAATGAAGACCCATAGTCTTCATTAGCTGCCCTGGCTTAGCATTAGGCTGTGGCTACAGCCGGCTTCCGACCAATGAATTATGTTGAGGCCCTTTATACCTCATCATCTTTTTCATTTCCCTCAAGGTGATCTACCCATTTAATATGGATCCTGTTCCTCCTAGACACTGAACTGTTGTTTACACTTCCGAATCAACCTGGAATTGGTTTGGTTTGCCTCAAGAACCCTTAGGGTCCTATTGTTTAGATCCATTTTTCTAGACAGTTGCAGACATTTGAGAATGGCATATACTTCAGACTGAGATACCTTGGTGTAAGCCACAATCCCACGATTAGTTGAACCCTGCGGCTGATACCTTACAACCCGGCCCCGTATACCATCCCCAGTTTTGGAGCCATCTATATGGAATACAATATCTCCTTTTATCACATTGTCTCTTTTTTCCAATTACCGACGGAGTAGGACAAATCTTCACATTAGAAAGAAGAAGATGACACCATACAGGGAAGTTATTCCTCACATACTCCTCAAAGTACCTGCTTATCCAGAGTTGCTATTGTACATCTAAACATGTTGGTCTTGTATAAGTCTCTAACGCCATTCAGAAAAGATTTCACCCACAAAATGGATAAACATTTTCTTCACATTTTATGACATACTTTTTGCACATACTACAAAACAGAGCAGAACGATTTTCTACATTGTCTTGTTTAGCACATGCAAGAAACGTGATCCAAAGTAATAATTTATATTTATATCCATCTTGTTATAATTTGAAAATATAAGTTTTATATTTCAAATTCACCAACACACAACTCCTTATCTTTGCGTGATCATTTTCTTACAAGAAAGTAATGAAAATGATTAAAAAAAAAAAATACTTGACTTTACGTTCTACAAATTTTAGTATATTATTCGATACGCGTATTTCGGATTTTACTCCATTATCAAGAATGAACATTATATTCTTAAGGACTAATTTATATATAAAAGATTAAAAAAAAAGAAAATCTGATACCCATCTAATTAAAAAGAGGATGAAAATTTACAATCAACACATAGATAAAATAATGGAATTAATATACCTAAAACAATTGCGGTAGGTCTTTGATGTTGATCTTTTTCTTTTGCAAATTTAGATCTCTCAAACCAAACGATTACCTACTTCAGATTCTTTAGATGGGTATCAGATTTTCTTTTTTGAATCTTTTATATACAGTATGTCCCAGAAGTCCTGCCCGGTGCCCATAACTTTTGAACCGCTTGGAGTTTTGGAATTCTGTTTGTTTCTGGGGATAGGAAAGGGCCCATGGCCATTCGAATGGTAATATCAGTATCCAGCCGTATTAATGAAAAAATTTCCATAGAAAAACTGCATATTAAGAACTCTTCAATTAATATGCAGTTTTTCCATTGAAATTTTCTCATTAATATGGCCCTTTTGTGAATGAGTGCGAAGGGTTAATAATTTTTTTTTTTTTGCTAAAATGGTTCCTTATTGAGGCCACTCCCCATTTTAAGTCTTAAATCATATACTTACTTCNAATCTTATTTATATTGCCATATTTATATCCATCCCTGTTATGATGTCTCCTCGCCTTTCACTCTTCCTCGTTCAATTCGTCTAGGCTTCTTTTGTTTAACATCTGCGGATGACTAGTTTTTCTAATCTTATTTATATTGCCATATTTATATCCATCCCTGTTATGATGTCTCCTCGCCTTTCACTCTTCCTCGTTCAATTCGTCTAGGCTTCTTTTGTTTAACATCTGCGGATGACTAGTTTTTCTAATCTTATTTATATTGCCATATTTATATCCATCCCTGTTATGATGTCTCCTCGCCTTTCACTCTTCCTCGTTCAATTCGTCTAGGCTTCTTTTGTTTAACATCTGCGGATGACTAGTTTTTCTAATCTTATTTATATTGCCATATTTATATCCATCCCTGTTATGATGTCTCCTCGCCTTTCACTCTTCCTCGTTCAATTCGTCTAGGCTTCTTTTGTTTAACATCTGCGGATGACTAGTTTTTCTAATCTTATTTATATTGCCATATTTATATCCATCCCTGTTATGATGTCTCCTCGCCTTTCACTCTTCCTCGTTCAATTCGTCTAGGCTTCTTTTGTTTAACATCTGCGGATGACTAGTTTTTCTAATCTTATTTATATTGCCATATTTATATCCATCCCTGTTATGATGTCTCCTCGCCTTTCACTCTTCCTCGTTCAATTCGTCTAGGCTTCTTTTGTTTAACATCTGCGGATGACTAGTTTTTCTAATCTTATTTATATTGCCATATTTATATCCATCCCTGTTATGATGTCTCCTCGCCTTTCACTCTTCCTCGTTCAATTCGTCTAGGCTTCTTTTGTTTAACATCTGCGGATGACTAGTTTTTCTAATCTTATTTATATTGCCATATTTATATCCATCCCTGTTATGATGTCTCCTCGCCTTTCACTCTTCCTCGTTCAATTCGTCTAGGCTTCTTTTGTTTAACATCTGCGGATGACTAGTTTTTCTAATCTTATTTATATTGCCATATTTATATCCATCCCTGTTATGATGTCTCCTCGCCTTTCACTCTTCCTCGTTCAATTCGTCTAGGCTTCTTTTGTTTAACATCTGCGGATGACTAGTTTTTCTAATCTTATTTATATTGCCATATTTATATCCATCCCTGTTATGATGTCTCCTCGCCTTTCACTCTTCCTCGTTCAATTCGTCTAGGCTTCTTTTGTTTAACATCTGCGGATGACTAGTTTTTCTAATCTTATTTATATTGCCATATTTATATCCATCCCTGTTATGATGTCTCCTCGCCTTTCACTCTTCCTCGTTCAATTCGTCTAGGCTTCTTTTGTTTAACATCTGCGGATGACTAGTTTTTCTAATCTTATTTATATTGCCATATTTATATCCATCCCTGTTATGATGTCTCCTCGCCTTTCACTCTTCCTCGTTCAATTCGTCTAGGCTTCTTTTGTTTAACATCTGCGGATGACTAGTTTTTCTAATCTTATTTATATTGCCATATTTATATCCATCCCTGTTATGATGTCTCCTCGCCTTTCACTCTTCCTCGTTCAATTCGTCTAGGCTTCTTTTGTTTAACATCTGCGGATGACTAGTTTTTCTAATCTTATTTATATTGCCATATTTATATCCATCCCTGTTATGATGTCTCCTCGCCTTTCACTCTTCCTCGTTCAATTCGTCTAGGCTTCTTTTGTTTAACATCTGCGGATGACTAGTTTTTCTAATCTTATTTATATTGCCATATTTATATCCATCCCTGTTATGATGTCTCCTCGCCTTTCACTCTTCCTCGTTCAATTCGTCTAGGCTTCTTTTGTTTAACATCTGCGGATGACTAGTTTTTCTAATCTTATTTATATTGCCATATTTATATCCATCCCTGTTATGATGTCTCCTCGCCTTTCACTCTTCCTCGTTCAATTCGTCTAGGCTTCTTTTGTTTAACATCTGCGGATGACTAGTTTTTCTAATCTTATTTATATTGCCATATTTATATCCATCCCTGTTATGATGTCTCCTCGCCTTTCACTCTTCCTCGTTCAATTCGTCTAGGCTTCTTTTGTTTAACATCTGCGGATGACTAGTTTTTCTAATCTTATTTATATTGCCATATTTATATCCATCCCTGTTATGATGTCTCCTCGCCTTTCACTCTTCCTCGTTCAATTCGTCTAGGCTTCTTTTGTTTAACATCTGCGGATGACTAGTTTTTCTAATCTTATTTATATTGCCATATTTATATCCATCCCTGTTATGATGTCTCCTCGCCTTTCACTCTTCCTCGTTCAATTCGTCTAGGCTTCTTTTGTTTAACATCTGCGGATGACTAGTTTTTCTAATCTTATTTATATTGCCATATTTATATCCATCCCTGTTATGATGTCTCCTCGCCTTTCACTCTTCCTCGTTCAATTCGTCTAGGCTTCTTTTGTTTAACATCTGCGGATGACTAGTTTTTCTAATCTTATTTATATTGCCATATTTATATCCATCCCTGTTATGATGTCTCCTCGCCTTTCACTCTTCCTCGTTCAATTCGTCTAGGCTTCTTTTGTTTAACATCTGCGGATGACTAGTTTTTCTAATCTTATTTATATTGCCATATTTATATCCATCCCTGTTATGATGTCTCCTCGCCTTTCACTCTTCCTCGTTCAATTCGTCTAGGCTTCTTTTGTTTAACATCTGCGGATGACTAGTTTTTCTAATCTTATTTATATTGCCATATTTATATCCATCCCTGTTATGATGTCTCCTCGCCTTTCACTCTTCCTCGTTCAATTCGTCTAGGCTTCTTTTGTTTAACATCTGCGGATGACTAGTTTTTCTAATCTTATTTATATTGCCATATTTATATCCATCCCTGTTATGATGTCTCCTCGCCTTTCACTCTTCCTCGTTCAATTCGTCTAGGCTTCTTTTGTTTAACATCTGCGGATGACTAGTTTTTCTAATCTTATTTATATTGCCATATTTATATCCATCCCTGTTATGATGTCTCCTCGCCTTTCACTCTTCCTCGTTCAATTCGTCTAGGCTTCTTTTGTTTAACATCTGCGGATGACTAGTTTTTCTAATCTTATTTATATTGCCATATTTATATCCATCCCTGTTATGATGTCTCCTCGCCTTTCACTCTTCCTCGTTCAATTCGTCTAGGCTTCTTTTGTTTAACATCTGCGGATGACTAGTTTTTCTAATCTTATTTATATTGCCATATTTATATCCATCCCTGTTATGATGTCTCCTCGCCTTTCACTCTTCCTCGTTCAATTCGTCTAGGCTTCTTTTGTTTAACATCTGCGGATGACTAGTTTTTCTAATCTTATTTATATTGCCATATTTATATCCATCCCTGTTATGATGTCTCCTCGCCTTTCACTCTTCCTCGTTCAATTCGTCTAGGCTTCTTTTGTTTAACATCTGCGGATGACTAGTTTTTCTAATCTTATTTATATTGCCATATTTATATCCATCCCTGTTATGATGTCTCCTCGCCTTTCACTCTTCCTCGTTCAATTCGTCTAGGCTTCTTTTGTTTAACATCTGCGGATGACTAGTTTTTCTAATCTTATTTATATTGCCATATTTATATCCATCCCTGTTATGATGTCTCCTCGCCTTTCACTCTTCCTCGTTCAATTCGTCTAGGCTTCTTTTGTTTAACATCTGCGGATGACTAGTTTTTCTAATCTTATTTATATTGCCATATTTATATCCATCCCTGTTATGATGTCTCCTCGCCTTTCACTCTTCCTCGTTCAATTCGTCTAGGCTTCTTTTGTTTAACATCTGCGGATGACTAGTTTTTCTAATCTTATTTATATTGCCATATTTATATCCATCCCTGTTATGATGTCTCCTCGCCTTTCACTCTTCCTCGTTCAATTCGTCTAGGCTTCTTTTGTTTAACATCTGCGGATGACTAGTTTTTCTAATCTTATTTATATTGCCATATTTATATCCATCCCTGTTATGATGTCTCCTCGCCTTTCACTCTTCCTCGTTCAATTCGTCTAGGCTTCTTTTGTTTAACATCTGCGGATGACTAGTTTTTCTAATCTTATTTATATTGCCATATTTATATCCATCCCTGTTATGATGTCTCCTCGCCTTTCACTCTTCCTCGTTCAATTCGTCTAGGCTTCTTTTGTTTAACATCTGCGGATGACTAGTTTTTCTAATCTTATTTATATTGCCATATTTATATCCATCCCTGTTATGATGTCTCCTCGCCTTTCACTCTTCCTCGTTCAATTCGTCTAGGCTTCTTTTGTTTAACATCTGCGGATGACTAGTTTTTCTAATCTTATTTATATTGCCATATTTATATCCATCCCTGTTATGATGTCTCCTCGCCTTTCACTCTTCCTCGTTCAATTCGTCTAGGCTTCTTTTGTTTAACATCTGCGGATGACTAGTTTTTCTAATCTTATTTATATTGCCATATTTATATCCATCCCTGTTATGATGTCTCCTCGCCTTTCACTCTTCCTCGTTCAATTCGTCTAGGCTTCTTTTGTTTAACATCTGCGGATGACTAGTTTTTCTAATCTTATTTATATTGCCATATTTATATCCATCCCTGTTATGATGTCTCCTCGCCTTTCACTCTTCCTCGTTCAATTCGTCTAGGCTTCTTTTGTTTAACATCTGCGGATGACTAGTTTTTCTAATCTTATTTATATTGCCATATTTATATCCATCCCTGTTATGATGTCTCCTCGCCTTTCACTCTTCCTCGTTCAATTCGTCTAGGCTTCTTTTGTTTAACATCTGCGGATGACTAGTTTTTCTAATCTTATTTATATTGCCATATTTATATCCATCCCTGTTATGATGTCTCCTCGCCTTTCACTCTTCCTCGTTCAATTCGTCTAGGCTTCTTTTGTTTAACATCTGCGGATGACTAGTTTTTCTAATCTTATTTATATTGCCATATTTATATCCATCCCTGTTATGATGTCTCCTCGCCTTTCACTCTTCCTCGTTCAATTCGTCTAGGCTTCTTTTGTTTAACATCTGCGGATGACTAGTTTTTCTAATCTTATTTATATTGCCATATTTATATCCATCCCTGTTATGATGTCTCCTCGCCTTTCACTCTTCCTCGTTCAATTCGTCTAGGCTTCTTTTGTTTAACATCTGCGGATGACTAGTTTTTCTAATCTTATTTATATTGCCATATTTATATCCATCCCTGTTATGATGTCTCCTCGCCTTTCACTCTTCCTCGTTCAATTCGTCTAGGCTTCTTTTGTTTAACATCTGCGGATGACTAGTTTTTCTAATCTTATTTATATTGCCATATTTATATCCATCCCTGTTATGATGTCTCCTCGCCTTTCACTCTTCCTCGTTCAATTCGTCTAGGCTTCTTTTGTTTAACATCTGCGGATGACTAGTTTTTCTAATCTTATTTATATTGCCATATTTATATCCATCCCTGTTATGATGTCTCCTCGCCTTTCACTCTTCCTCGTTCAATTCTTGTAGGCTTCTTTTCCATATACCGTGTAACATACATGCATATATCTCCAATTTCTTAGCTACGTCATTACGCTTCCAGCGTTTTCATGTTTATTTTTACGATTATGGTGACATAGCTTTCCTGTTTTCTTTTTTATCATCAAGAAATTTGAATACTTCACAGAGTAGATTCTTATTCTCGTCTCATTTTCCTTCCTCTTTATTCATACGTATATTTCAATAATTTATAAGAATTCCATTGCTTTTAAATCTAAGTAATAAAATTATAACTGTGTTAGAGTACGCCTTGAACCAGGGAATACTTTTGGTCTGGTCTACATTTTGAAAACCTTTTTTGATGTAAACAGAGTAAGTCTGCATATACTGGTATTATCTAATTTATAATTCAAGTTTTTGGCCTCGCACTTTCGGTAGTCGGAAGCAAAAGGAATACAACACAAGAATCTCAAGTGAGTTCTTTGTTAGTAGTTTTGAGTTCAAGTACAGTCTGGTTGTTTATCCTTTTTCTCAAGGGAAAAAAAACTAATTATAAAATAGGTAAACATTGTTATTATTAAAATTTCTCTTCCCAGTGTGTTCAAGTTTCAAAGAAAATTTTTGATATTCTTCAAACTTGCTTTCCAATAACATTTTGAGAACGAAAGTTAGAAGAAAACAACTAAAAAAAACACGGTCAAAATATATTGTATCTGACGGTATGGCCACTGGAGGGGAACCATGAAACCAAAAAGAAGAAAATAACGCTGTGTTGTTATATTCAGTGATCAGTGCCGACTCGACGTCAGAAATGGCGGATGCAAATTATCACGGTACAAACAGACGAACATTCCTTGGGAGATAATGGTGTGAACTTTGGAACATTCCTTGAGAGATAATGGTGTGAACTTTGGAACATTCCTTGGGAGATAATGGTGTGAACTTTGGTTTTAAACTTTTAAAAACATCAAACATATTTAAAAAGATACTTATTATTAACAATTAGTGGTTGAAACAATAATTATCTTTTTCAATAAACAAATTATTGATGGAAATATCTGTGTATTGATGGAGACATATTAATTATTAATGAAAACAACTGTGTACTGATGGAAACACATTATTGATGGAAATATCTGTGTATTGATCGAGACACATTATTGATGGAAATAACTGTGTATTGATGGGCACACATTATTGATGGACACAAATTATTGATGAAAATATCTGTGCATTGATGGAGACACATTATTGATGGAAATAACTGTGTAGTGGTGGAGACATATTAATTATTAATGAAAATAACTGTGTATTGATGAAAACACATTATTGATGGAAATATCTGTGTATTGATCGAGACACATTATTGATGGAAATAACTGTGTATTGATGGACACACATTATTGATGGAAATATCTGTGTAGTGATGAAGACACATTATAGATGGAAATAACTGTGTATTGATGGAGACACATTATTGATGGAAATAACTGTGTATTGATGGACACACATTATTGATGGAAATATCTGTGTATTGATGAAGACACATTATGGATGGAAATATCTGTTTATTGATGGACACACATTATTGATGGAAAGATCTGTGTATTGATGGATATAATGTTGTTGGGAAGTAGGTGCGAACGATTTGTTTTGACAAATTGATTTCTTACGGGAATTATACTTTACTTCTTTGCAAGCCAGTGTCTATGACACGTTGAGTACACCAGTTCCTGTGAGATCACTTAAGTGAAGCAACGTCCTCTTGTTTTAGGTCAATGTGGGTCGCTGGTTGGTGAGATCCCAGTGAATGTACGGTAAAACCCAAGTCTAGAATGACTAATAGATGTTAAGGAGACGTTAGCGGAAATCACTTAAGTAAAGCAACGTCGTAAGATCACCTAACTGAAGCATGAAGCAACGTTCTCGTGATGTCGGCTATTCCAAACCAACCGAGGTTGGGTTAGATCAATGTGCGTCGCTGTTTCGTGAGTGACCAGTGAATGGAGGGTAAAACCCAGTCTAGAATGAGCAATAGATGTTGAAGAGACGTTAAGCGAAAAGAAGAAGCAAAAATGTTTGAAATTTTAGTGAGTTATAGCCCATTGGCAATTCTTGTTTCCCCTCACATTATCATGTAGAACGTAGTGAGTGGTGTTCTCGTAAGTTTGAGCATCGTCGCAGTACGTGAGAATCATTTAATCTATCGAATAAACTCCCTCATGTGATGACCAAAATCATTTTATGTTAAAAAGTTATATCTAATATCAGCCTTTGTTGTTGGATGCATCGACTCGTATTCTGAAAATACGAGGGCCTCGTACCTATAAAGATAGCACGGGCCTTGCGAAGTTTAATCCGACACTGCATAATATATGAAGCAGGTCTAAGAAAATGAGAATTCTTCAACAAGGTTGAAGGTTATATAGGGTAAATAGAAATGATTATTCTTTTCTTTTTTTTCTTCTTAAAATAATATGAATATCTTTCACAAGATGTATTTGAAAGGTACGCGAGATGAGGCCCGGGGGTTGGGGGCGGGGCCACGTCACTTAGATAAATAGGTTTACTTTTCTTGACATGTCTTTTGTAAAACATCCATTCTTCATGTCGTTTATTCCTTTCTGTTTCTCGAGTGGGACTCTTTGTTTATTTTGGAATGCTCGTGTTATGAGTGAGAGGTGTTTGTTGATTTTCGATCTCCTTGCTACTTATCAGATACTTGATCTTGATCTTTCAAATATACACAAAATCGAATATTTTGTTAATAGGCAAATGTTTGATGGTCCAAACATTAGGCAAATGTTTGATGGTCCAAAATTTATGCAAATGTGTGATGGTCCAAACTTTATGCAAATGTTTGATGGCCCAAACTTTATGCAAATGTTTGATGGTCCAAACTTCAGGCAAATATTTGATGGTCCAAACTTTATGCAAATGTTTGATGGTCCAAACTTTAGGCAAATATTTGATGGTCTAAAATTTATACAAATATTTGATGGTCCAAACTTTATGCAAATGTTTGATGGTCCAAACTTTAGGCAAATGTTTGATGGTCCAAAATTTATGCAAATGTTTGATGGTCCAAACTTTATGCAAATGTTTGATGGTCCAAACTTTAGGCTAATGTTTGATGGTCCACTTTAACTCACACTCAAGTGGAGTTTTATAATATGACATATGACCCTCATATTTACCATTTCTTAATATTTTGCTTTACTCTTTTCAATAATGAACTCTTTTTTTTCTCTAATGGAATGGAGAGTGCAACTTCCTGTGGAATGACCAATTAAGGAGACGTTAAGCCAGAAAAATGGAATATTCAAAATGGCTCAATCAAGCATCAACTGATGTTGTTCATATATGTATTTCTAAAAAATTATAAAGAAGTATTTTCAACATTCCTTTTATCTCAATCGTACCGCTCAGAGCTTATTAGCTTTTGCAAATTCTTCAAGATATTATTTATCACTGTGCTATAGCCATCCCCTCACACTTTCGGCAAACATCCTGAATTTATAGTAAATGAAAAATAGGTTTTGTGAAATTTGATTACTGATTGACAAATATATACGAATAGAAGGAAGATAGCAAAATGGGGAAGGATATCAGTAGACAAATTTTCAACATGTGGGTGTGAGAATCGAAGGGAAATTTATTGGCATTAGATGCAGAAGGGGTTATCGGAATCAGAGGGAGTAGTGGTGATGTTTTGAGGGTTCGTGGATGAGATAGGGATAAGGGGCGGTGGTGGAGAGAAAATATAGATTGATGATAAATGAGGCATATCCCATAATACTCTGTCACTGTCGAACCAACTTTAACTTAAAGTGACTCTCACTTTGAAAAAAAAAATGGAAAGTTGATGATTTTTTCCTCTCACAAATTCAAAAAATTTGTTGCTGACAGTGTTGAAAACGAGATGCTTTTTGTACTGATAAAACATTATGAAGGTAATGTTGAAATCGGGGTGAGCAATTTTTTTTTACAAAAAAACTGCGGGTTGGTAGACAAAAAAAAATGTTTGAAAAAAAGTGTAATACATATTATAAACTAGCTATTTCGCTAAGCATATAGCTTAGCGCCTTAAAGGCATGGCCGTTCTCGTGCTAATAGTATACTATGATTTCTCTTTAAAAAATAGGATGCGCAAAAAACGCCTATAACTCGAACACTGATGAAAATGTGTTGTGGACTTTTGATGAAAAAATTAAATTGGAACACGTGTTAACTATTAGTTCAACTCTAAAAATTGTAGTGTAACAAAAGTCAACTTTAGAATCGCTTGATTATTTTTTGAAAAATTGGAAAGAATGAGAGTTCTTAGTTCGATTCAGAATGACCCCATATAGCTTTACAGAATTGCTTTAAAAACTCTGCCAATACCCCCCCTCAAAAAAAAAATTGAGGGGATGGGTTCTCGTGAACATTCCAATAATGGGGCGTAATTAGACCCTAAATTTGACATACCTACTAAATTTGAAGTCTCTGGCTCTTATTTAGACAGGGTTAATGAAAACCGCTTTATAGCGGTAGAAACCGCCAGCGGTATATTTGATTGAATCCAAAAGTTTCGGAGCTAACTGGGACCCTAAATATGACATACATACAAAATTTCAAATCTCTAGCTCTTACCATTCTCCTTTTACACAGTAATACTTAAAACCGCTATAAAGCGCAAAAATCGCCGAGGGTGTATTCGATTTCACCCAAATCGGTCAACGCTAAGTTGAAAAAGTGGCCATCACGGCGGACGGCGGGCACACAGATTTNAAAAACACGCATTTCAAATCTGGTCCTGATTATTTTAAAGTTACGTGTATATTCTGAAACTTAGTGACCTTCTTAGCGTGCGGAAAAACTAATGAAAAACACGCATTTCAAATCTGGTCCTGATTATTTTAAAGTTACGTGTATATTCTGAAACTTAGTGACCTTCTTAGCGTGCGGAAAAACTAATGAAAAACACGCATTTCAAATCTGGTCCTGATTATTTTAAAGTTACGTGTATATTCTGAAACTTAGTGACCTTCTTAGCGTGCGGAAAAACTAATGAAAAACACGCATTTCAAATCTGGTCCTGATTATTTTAAAGTTACGTGTATATTCTGAAACTTAGTGACCTTCTTAGCGTGCGGAAAAACTAATGAAAAACACGCATTTCAAATCTGGTCCTGATTATTTTAAAGTTACGTGTATATTCTGAAACTTAGTGACCTTCTTAGCGTGCGGAAAAACTAATGAAAAACACGCATTTCAAATCTGGTCCTGATTATTTTAAAGTTACGTGTATATTCTGAAACTTAGTGACCTTCTTAGCGTGCGGAAAAACTAATGAAAAACACGCATTTCAAATCTGGTCCTGATTATTTTAAAGTTACGTGTATATTCTGAAACTTAGTGACCTTCTTAGCGTGCGGAAAAACTAATGAAAAACACGCATTTCAAATCTGGTCCTGATTATTTTAAAGTTACGTGTATATTCTGAAACTTAGTGACCTTCTTAGCGTGCGGAAAAACTAATGAAAAACACGCATTTCAAATCTGGTCCTGATTATTTTAAAGTTACGTGTATATTCTGAAACTTAGTGACCTTCTTAGCGTGCGGAAAAACTAATGAAAAACACGCATTTCAAATCTGGTCCTGATTATTTTAAAGTTACGTGTATATTCTGAAACTTAGTGACCTTCTTAGCGTGCGGAAAAACTAATGAAAAACACGCATTTCAAATCTGGTCCTGATTATTTTAAAGTTACGTGTATATTCTGAAACTTAGTGACCTTCTTAGCGTGCGGAAAAACTAATGAAAAACACGCATTTCAAATCTGGTCCTGATTATTTTAAAGTTACGTGTATATTCTGAAACTTAGTGACCTTCTTAGCGTGCGGAAAAACTAATGAAAAACACGCATTTCAAATCTGGTCCTGATTATTTTAAAGTTACGTGTATATTCTGAAACTTAGTGACCTTCTTAGCGTGCGGAAAAACTAATGAAAAACACGCATTTCAAATCTGGTCCTGATTATTTTAAAGTTACGTGTATATTCTGAAACTTAGTGACCTTCTTAGCGTGCGGAAAAACTAATGAAAAACACGCATTTCAAATCTGGTCCTGATTATTTTAAAGTTACGTGTATATTCTGAAACTTAGTGACCTTCTTAGCGTGCGGAAAAACTAATGAAAAACACGCATTTCAAATCTGGTCCTGATTATTTTAAAGTTACGTGTATATTCTGAAACTTAGTGACCTTCTTATCGTGCGGAAAAACTAATGAAAAACACGCATTTCAAATCTGGTCCTGATTATTTTAAAGTTACGTGTATATTCTGAAACTTAGTGACCTTCTTAGAGACGATTTTTTGCACCAAAAAATGTCTAAAATTTCTGCACGATTACAATACTTTATCTTTTATAGGGAGAGAAAGTAAAAATGTTGATTTGTTTGTGAGGGAAGCATTTAAACTAATCTTTAAAGATATAAACTAAATAAAAAATGTAATAAACGAAAACAAAATATAAATAATATGACTAAAACAAACGACGTTTAATGTTTTATGACACTAACTGCTAGGGGCTGTAAAATATGACTCTGACAAAACACACTTTAGAATGATAAAACAACGAAACGAGCGAGGATATGAAAATGTGGAACAATTCTAAGACAGAAATCCGGAATGTGTATGAGCTGCTTTGTCGACAACCTTACCATTTTGAATACACTAGTATCAGATGACTGAGGCTAAGCAACGGCGTTCTCAGTACTCGGATAGTGGGAGTTCCCTCGGTTTTATTCTTTAAAGATTAAAATAATGATCTCCCAATTTCTAATATACATGTCCCAAAAGTACTAGCGGAAGCCTATTGAACGGCTTTCAATTTTTGATTTCTAAAAACCTCTATAGGGATAGGAAAAGGCCTATCGAATGGTTATGGTGAGATCCAAGTTCGACCCCCGGAAGTGAAAAAAGTGTCCATTTCTCGAGGACTTAAATGAATTTTTTTCTTTAAAATGAAAGTCCAAACA
Source organism: Pachypsylla venusta (assembly GCA_012654025.1). NCBI lineage: Eukaryota > Metazoa > Arthropoda > Insecta > Hemiptera > Aphalaridae > Pachypsylla > Pachypsylla venusta. Next base: position 27,505,937 of record CM022879.1, on the reverse strand, counting down.
AAATAAGGATTAAATTTTTTGTCATTTTTTCAAAAAAATAATCAGGAGATTGATGGCTAAAAAGTTAATTTTTGGTTACAGCCTGTACAACATTACCGCCTGTTTTGAGCTTTGATACAAAAGATCATTTATTGTGCTCCAAAAAAGGTTTCTCATCTATTTAAGTCATAAAAACAGAAGGAACTACCAAAGCCTTTAGCGCGTGGAATACATCAATTGATCATTGAGGTTAAGCAACTTCAAATGTGTTCAGGAGTGGGATGGGTGTACGTTCGGATACACCACGTGTGATAATCAACTGTGTGAGGACGGACAACTGAGTACTGAGTATAGTTGCCGTTAGTTGCAGCGAAACAGGAGGATTACCCTCCGTTTGCATGAGAATTAAGTTAATTAAGACATGTCCGGACAAACAGGGCAATACTACAAAAGACAAGAAACCTAAAGCTTGTATCAAATTTAAGTTTAAAAGTTTTGTTTTGACATTCTTTGTTTGGGCAATACTACAAAAGGCAACTTAATTCTTTAAAGTTGTCTTTTGTAGTATTGTCATTTTGAAAACTTTTGTAGTATTGTCAGTATTGTCACTTTGAACTTAAATTTGTATCATATTTAAGTTCAAAAGTTTTGTTTTGACATTCATTTTCCGGGAAATAATACAAAAGACAAGAAAGGCAATGTTTATATCAAATTTAAGTTCAAAAGTTTTGTTTTGACATTCATTTTCCGGGCAATAATACAAAAGACAAGAAAGGCAAAGCTTGAATCAAATTTAAGTTCAAAGTTTTGTTTTGACATTCATTGTCCGGGCAATACTACAAAAGACAAGAAAGGCAAAGCTTGTATCAAATTTAAGTTCAAAGTTTTGTTTTGACATTCATTGTCCGGGCAATACTACAAAAAACAAGAAAGGCAAAGCTTGTATCAAATTTAAGTTCAAAAGTTTTGTTTTGACATTCATTTTCCGGGCAATAATACAAAAGATAAGAAAGGCAAAGCATGTATCAAATTTAAGTTAAAAGTTTTGTTTTGACATTCATTTTCCGGGCAATAATACAAAAGACAATAAAAGCAAAGCTTGTATCAAATTTAAGTTCAAAAGTTGTTTTGACATTCATTGTCCGGGCAATACTACAAAAGACAATTTCATAATGCAATGCCAATATTGAAAATATGTTTGTTTTTTCTCTAGAAAGATAAAGCTTGTATCAAATTTAAGTTCAAAAGTTTATTTTGACATTCTTTGTCGGGGCAATACTACAAAAGACAATTTTCTGCGATCCCAATTGACAACAAATATACTGTCTCGCACACAAAAAAAGGTCAGAAGAAGAAGATAGGGGTGCACATTGAGAGCCCCTCACCCACCCCATTCATCTTCGTGCTTTATTTTTCAGTTTGATGTGGGTATCTATCTCATTTTACTTAAACCCTTTATCCAAGAAAATAATAATAATAAAGGTTTTTTTTTCTTCTCAAAATAATATTGCAAAGAGTAAGCATAAAGAAAGTGTCTCCATTTACCTTCTTGGCCACGGTTATGTTATGATGAGAGCGTCAAGCGAATTTCCCCGGCTACGATAAAAGCGACAAAGCGTAGAACTTGAGTTACATTTTAAACATGGATGGGAGAAGACGTGCGTTACTGCTTGCTTTGAGTGAAAGTAGTGCTCTTGTAAGACTTCCATTATTAAGGCGGAAGAGAAAGTTTGGGCTACATCCCATAAATAAGGAAAGGGAAAGACATGTAGGATATCACCCCCTATTCCCTCAATTAAGACAGGATGGGAATCGATTTTTTGAATATATTAGAATGTTCATCGGTACATTTGATTATGTTTTGGAGGAGATCAAAAGAAGGTTGACAAGAAAGCGTGACACTGAGCAAAAAACATACATCCTATATTACAAGATCACAACAAAGACTGAAACTCGCTCAGCGAATGTTTTGCGTCACGTAACAGTGTCGAGCGTCAAGCGAATTGATCATCGTAGCCACTTACGAAGTATTAACATTGTGCTAAACGAGAACAAAAAAATCAAGTTTTATCGCTTGACGCTCTCATCGTAGCTGAGGCTTAAATAAATTCTTGACCAGTAAATATATTTCCACAGCTCCTCAAGCTCCTTGTTTACCAGGCCTGAGTCCTTGTGACTTTTTCCTATTCCAAAATTTGAAAAATCAGCTCAAAGAGCCATCGCCATTTTGGGACACTGTAAAACATCCAAACAACTTTAACCCATCAGGTTATCCCAGATCCCGAGTTCTAGCACTGCTATGGGAAGTGAGCATCTGTCCTCGTCGCTATGCTGTGTGGCTTCTCAAGTCAACTACTTTGAACGAGACAATGTTTAATTGTAAATATGGATATTCAAAATATAAAACAAAGTCTCATTTTTTATTTACACAGTATGTATTCGCATAAAAACTGTGAAATGTTTGGATGGGTCTTTGTATTAAAAGACTTTGTCTAAAAATATTAACTAGTTTTTTTTTTGGTTTTTTTTGCTTAACGTCTACGCATTTAACATAAATTGGTCATTCGAGACGGGGGTTTTACCATCCTTTCGCTGGAAACTTGCAAACCAGCTACCTACATTGACCTCAACCAGCCTGGATTGGGTCGGAAAATAGCCGGCATCACGGGGGCGCGAAACCATGTGGACACACACATGGAACCTCGCCGGACGTTGCTTAACGTCAGTGATCGAAGTGGAACTGGTGTATTCAACGTGCCATAGACGCTGGCTCATAACTATAGTTTAATAAATTGTATGAATAATAAATTTGTTCACAACTTTCTCAATGAAATGTTCATCATAGCTCGAAATTAGCCCGAAACAGTTACATCATAGCTCGAAATTAGCCTGAAACAGTTAAGTCTTAATAAACAATTATTAAGTAGTTGTCCATGCACGAATTTTCAAAACTTTAAACTTTCCTTCATGGATATTTTCTTCTTTCTGATTACAGGTAAAGTTCAACACCTTCTCTGATAGTTAATTAAGGTCGACACTCACGCCTCCTAAGTCACAGCAATATATAATTGTAAGTATATTTTATTTTATACGATTGTGGGACTGTTTCTTTACGTGCAAATTGCATTCGTTGTGAACGTTAGTGAACTCCACTTTTGACCCCGGTATACATGCCGAAATGATCTTGTATATGTGTATGTTTGTTTCTTACGCGATACAAGGCACATCAAGTCTCGATAATAGGTTTAGCCAGTCATTATTTGTATAGATGATTGATTTAAGCGAAATAGGTTTCGATCCATATTTGTACCAAATGTGTGTAACTGTATAAACACATTTGGTACTCCAATGACAAAATATCTGCAGACCGGTAATACTATTTACCAGTCTGTAGGAATCATTTGTGTAAAAATCAGGTCTAAAACTTTACCCGTGTTAGCAAAAAGCATACACATGAGGGCTTACTATTTATAGTTTTGCACAGTGTTTACATAAAATTACATCAGATATCGTTTTATCCGTCTAACCGACAAGCCTGAGTAAATATTTGTCTTAATTATAATTTGTCTAAATATGCTTGCATAAAATAATGTAATAAAAATTCAATTTCATATCGTACCTAACAAAGGCATACCACTCTTTCCTACCCGTGGAATATCCTTGAAGTATGCGAAGTGGAACGGAGGAAATTGTTTACGTCTTTGTTCATTGTCTTCTAGATTTTCTTTTGTGATAAAAAATCCGAACTGAAATCCAGGCGTAGGCGTACGGTAATGCGTCAGGCCGAGTAAATTTATGTCACAAAGACGTAAAATCTTGCAGTACATTAATGAGTACCGACGAAGGCATAATCCGTATTTCAGTGTATTAATTGTATGATTTAGAAATAATCACAGACTTTAGAATGAAATCGTTTTCATAAGGTAAAGAATTTATGTCACGAGGACGTAAAATCTTGCAGTACATTAATGAGTACCAATGAAGGCATATTCCGTATTTCAATGTATGAATTGTATGATTTAGAAATAATACAGACTTTAGGATGAAATGGTTTCTATAAGGTAAAGAATTTATGTCAGAGAGACGTAAAATCTTGCAGTACATTAATGAGTACCAATGAAGGCATATTCCGTATTTCAATGTATGAATTGTATGATTTAGAAATAATACAGACTTTAGAATGAAATGGTTTCCATAAGGTAAAGAATTTATGTCACGAAGACGTAAAATCTTGCAGTGCATTAATGAGTACCGACGAGGGCATAATCCATTTTTCAATGTATGAATTGTATGATTTAGAAATAATACAGACTTTAGGATGAAATGGTTTCTATAAGGTAAAGAATTTATGTCAGAGAGACGTAAAATCTTGCAGTACATTAATGAGTACCAATGAAGGCATATTCCGTATTTCAATGTATGAATTGTATGATTTAGAAATAATACAGACTTTAGGATGAAATGGTTTCTATAAGGTAAAGAATTTATGTCAGAGAGACGTAAAATCTTGCAGTACATTAATGAGTACCAATGAAGGCATATTCCGTATTTCAATGTATGAATTGTATGATTTAGAATAATACAGACTTTAGAATGAAATGCTTTCCATAAGGTGAAGAATTTATGTCACGGCACCGGCTGACTTCAAAGTCTTAAATAAGAAGGCATATTATCAAGTGACACCTTGTTTTAAAAGTCTCGTTATTACGAGTTCATTTCACGAATTACAGGGTGGAACATGTGAAAATGGATCCTTCGTGGTTGCACCTAAATGGTAGGTAAAAATGCTTTGAAATAAGTTTTTATGAACCCAAATCAAATTGTGGAGAACGATTTAGTATAAAACAACTAGTGTGTTTTCAAGAATTTTGATCGATAGATCAGGGCGAAATTAAACCAACCTTTTGGAGGCAAAATTAAACCAACTTTTTTTGAAAAATTTTTAGCATAAAGTTAATCCTCTTGTATTTTAAAGGATACGGGTTTTTGTGTTTTCTTATATTTTCAGCCATTCTATATTTTTTTAAATTTTGAACTGGTTGCAAATCTCTAGTGGGACTGCAGTTATCACTGCGACCTTTATTTAGATCTATTGTGACCAGTAGGAGGAGATAGATTCGAACCCACAGCCTCCTGGTTACGAATCCACCGCCTCAACCATCAACTGAGCTACTGAGACTGTAAACCCTATAATACTCCTTTGCATGTGTTTGTCCATTCGACTGTTACAAGACTTATTAAATCCATTATTTTTTTTTGTTTTATGAAGGAAAGATTTTTTTAAAGTTAAAATTTTCATCGATTGACTTTTTCACTTTTTCAGAGAAATGAATTGAATTGATTGTCAATAGACATTCATATATGAAATAAATCCATTATAAGTAATGATAGGTGTAGGGCCATATTATAAAATATAAAACTCCAGCACTTGAATGCAAGTTGGAGTGGTCACTACCACTAATTTGCATTGTAAAAAATGTTCTGACCAAAAAAATTACATGTAATTTTATTATGATATAAAAACAGATATTTTGCCAGCGTCATTGCACGTTGAATACACCAGTTCCCGTTAGATCACTGAAGTTAAGCAACGTCCAGCGAGGTTGTACCATGTGGGATGTGGGTGTCCGCGTGGGTCCGCGCCCTCGTGATGCTGGTTTTTTTCCGGCCCAACCCAGGCAGGGTCTGGTCAATGTGGGTAGCTGGTTTGCAAGTTTCCAGCGAATGGAGGGTAAAACCCCCATCTTGAATGACCAATAGATGTTAAAGAGACGTTANAAAAAATAAAAAAAAAAAAAAAAAAAAAAAACGGAAATTTTACAAGTGCGAGTGGCAACTTCGTTAATTTGTGCAAAATTTAATACCATTTCAAATCCTTAGGTTCTCAGAAAGTCATGTAAAACTACTTTGTAACATTCCTCCGGGAACTGAAAAGTTAGTATGCATGCACATATCACAAGTGCTTTAAACGTACGGAAGAACTTATAGCACCAGCCAATCCCTGTGGGGGTTTTATTAGAGTGGACTAAATATTATTCATGGATTGTGACAGACTTTGGGTGACCAAATAACTTAAGAAAGAGATAAGAGCATCACGTATCACAGTAGGTAGAATACATTGCAGCAAATAAACTGATTGTGCGAATATTTGTAAATGTAATCACCAAAGCAACGCTTCATGGAGCTTCGGGGTTTTCTATGGTACTTCATTACTCATATCTTTTTCTGGAAAATCTTTGGGTTTTCCTTTTTCTTCTTCTTGCCTCAGCATGTCCTCATTCGATTGTTTCGGTCTTCCTTTGTTACTTTGGTTTCTGTTCTACTTCAATCTTGTATATTTTCTGATTTTCTATTGACGTGTTCAAACTATATTCGTTCTTTTTGCTCTAATTTTTATGTGCCTCATTTTCACGTGGTATTTCCTATAGATTTTCTTGGGTATTTCAATTCCGTAGTTTGGATGAGCTTTTCTCTATAAATATTCTCTTTCTCTTCAAATCTATGAACCTTCACTTTTTGCTTTCTCGTTCCTTTGATAAGCATGTTTACGTGTATATTCTGAAACTTAGTGGCCTTCTTATCGTGCGGAAAAACTAATGAAAAACACGCATTTCAAATCTGGTCCTGATTATTTTAAAGTCGTTCAGTTCCCAGATGGAAGAAATTTCGTAATCATAGAATTAAACTGTTGATTTTATTCTCAATTGGTATAAAATAGGAAGCTTTTCGGAGTCACTGCCAGAGTCTATAGATGTAATCAGTATAAATTTAATGAAATAGCGGGACAGTAACTAAAGTGGAGTCCCTCTATCTATCTCTTTTCTGCGAGGTCTTCCATTTCTCCTCCTCCATCTTCATCCGATAGACAGGTGCCAAATGACTTCCTGATACATTTTCTAAAAATAGGGGCATGAGCTCGAACGACCGTCTTTTTAGATGCAGTTAAAGTGCTTATCTCCGACAAAAAAAAAAAAATGTTGTGTTTTAATCATATTATCATCTTGAACAAATGAAACTCTGACCGGGAGATCGCGGATATTCCGGATCGTCTTCCCTGTCTCCTTTCCTTTTTTTGATAATTGGTATGGTATGACAACTGTTGTTCGAAGTGCCCTTATCAATCTATATTAAGTATCTATTTGCAATATTTGCATAAATAACTTCTTAAAGAAATTAGTTTTGTGCTCAAATACCTAGTAATCTGATTATTCTCAATTTAATTGCCACGTTATAAAAGAGTATTAAAAAAAAATATATACAAAAATATATTTTGAAACAAAAGCTAAAATCTTATGATTGATAAAAAAAACAAAAAACATATTGATATTGTTTCAATATATTATTAGGTTTTACGTGTCTGGGAAAATCTCTCTCATATTTGACTTTACTCTTGTGATTTGGGATCGACATTGCTTTTGCATTTCTTAACTTCATGCTCCTTTAAATGTTTACCTCTTTGTATTTTCCGTAGGGACACGTTTCTTATTCCAAAGGTTTTATCTTTTATTTTTTAATATTCGTTCCATTTTTTCTTTCTTTTGTTTTTCTTTTTTCTTAAAAATATGTATTTGGTGTTCTCTAAAAAATTTACATTTTCTAATTCTTATATTTACATATAATAAAAAAAATTCAATGTAACGTTAGATGTATGTATGTTTGTACGGTATCCAGGGGCGGATTCAAACGTTCGCCCTGGTCAATTTAGAACTTGCAGCCTCTATTTTGACAAGAAATGCGATTTTTGCTGATGTATGCCTTGAAAATTTCAATTATCGCGTATAATTTGCCGCCCCTAAATTCTGCTGCGCTAGACCATGGCCTAAGTGTTTTTACGGTAAATCCGGCACTGAGTGTATGTATTACTAATGGTTCAGCCAAAACGTTAGGAGATATCGAAAAATTGATAGAAATGGACTCCCCCAAACCCAAGGCTGGAACCCCAGAAAATTTATTATTATAACTCATAATGTTAAATTGTTTTCGAGTTATACGAATTCAGTAAATTCAGGCCAGATATTAACTAGAAATGTGAATCATATTTTTTTTTTTTTTTTTCATAATAAAAAAATCGATTGGAATGTATTATATCACATGCTATGGGTGGGGTGTTCCGAGTAGCGTGATATCCTAACTCAACCCAACTTGTAAGGGGGTTGAAAATATATCTGAACTTCTAAGCAGATATATACGTATATCAATAAGTTTTATTCCAATATCATGATTGATGGTTAGGGCCATATTATAAAACTCCACTTGAGTGCGAGTTGGAGTGGTCACTACCACTTGAGTGTCTGATTTGTATTTTTAAAAATTTTCTTTGTAAACACCAAATTTGATAAAAGTGTTTTGACGTTCAATTTCTTCAGGCCTGGGGAGGGGGAATCGCCCTTATTGCCCCTCCCCCTCCCGCTATCTGCTTCTGAAATTACTTATAAAACGTACCTTTTAGCTAGCAGTTCTGTTAACTGTAAAATTCTCTCAGTTAAACATGATACTACGGAGCCCCGGATGACCCAAAAAGGCCTAAAAACTAATCAGCAAATTTCCTTCTTTAACTTCAGCCTTTCTCAATTTTATTTGGGTTGCCGTTGCTTTACTTAATTTTACCATGCCACAACTTTTTGTTCCGTGCCTACTCTCTTTAGCTGTAACCTTTTCCGGGCACGGCAACCCTAGCTTGCTTCCCACAGTATCAATTATGCCACAACCTTTTGTTCCGTGCTTAATCTTTAGCTGTAACCTTTTCCGGGCACGGTAACCCTAGCTTGCTTCCCACAGTATCAATTATGCCACAACCTTTTGTTCCGTGCCTACTCTCTTTAGCTGTAACCTTTTCCGGGCACGGCAACCCTAGCTTGCTTCCCACAGTATCAATTATGCCACAACCTTTTGTTCCGTGCTTACTCTTTAGCTGTAACCTTTTCCGGGCACGGCAACCCTAGCTTGCTTCCCACAGTATCAATTATGCCACAACCTTTTGTACCCTGCTTACTCTTTAGCTGTAACCTTTTCCGGGCACGGCAGCCCTACCTTGCTTCTCTCAGTATCAATTAATTTTACCATTCTGTATTTCCACGGGCTAATTAAGCTGGGTGACTTCTGACTCCCCTTGGTGGCTCCATTTAATCAGCCAATTAATATGAATATATTTCAATTCCACCCTGTCAACAAAATGTTCAAATATGAAGATTCTATCTTGACATTATCAACTACAGACATGAAGGAGAGTTTCCCCTCTAATTGGGAGGGGGAATATTAGGGTACAAAGGCAAGGGAAGCGTTATTTTGGTATTTTCATACTTGCTGAGGGGAAGAGGGGTTTCTATAAAACTAATTAGCAAGAAAATTGTTGATGATTTTCATGAAATTTATAGCAACCCGAAGGTTTGGCCAAGAACTTTTGATGAGAAGAAACGAGAGAAACGGTCATTAATTTGTTTATTGCATGCAACGTCAGTGTGGACTCCATGCCCCCTCAATTGAACATATTTCCAGCAAACATCTTATTTTATTGAAATGCACTGCACTCATCATCACCCTGCGGCAAATTGTTTCGTACATGGAAGTTTTTGGGGGGTGATTAATTATGTGTCGCAGCTTGATGAAAGCTGTTGAATTATACTCGAAGTTTTTTATGGCTATCAAATGTGGTAAAAGGGTTTCGTTTTTATTTTTACTGNGGCTATCAAATGTGGTAAAAGGGTTTCGTTTTTATTTATACTCAGATAAAGGGACAAGCAGGCAGATTGCAGATACAGCCCATAGAGTTGGGAAACAAAAGTGAAATTAAGGTTTGAATCTTTGAATAAATGTTATTTATAAGTGTTAACAAAATATTAACTTTTAAATAAATAAAAACAAAACACTTACCAAAATTGTCCTCTTACCAAAAACGTATGTTATATAACATTGCTAACTCTATTTCACAGAGTTAGTAAATTGTATGTAACGTCTGTTTCAAAATTGAAGTTTTTAATTCTGGCAGACTGACCCATAGAACACTTCCGTTATAGCTGGAAATTTGGCAGGATATTTTGTGTTGATGACTAATGAACGGAAAAGTTCACTTTTCTAAACATCAACCCTAAAAAGCCTCAATTCAAACAATGGATAATTTGTAAACCAAATTCTGGTCAAAAGAACAAAAGTTTACGGAAATATCATCCTGTATAATACATAGGTCAATGACATCTAGACTGAAGGACATCGGGCTCCCTTACTTAGGCCGTACATGGACGGAGCACTATGTAACGCGAAAGATAGTAACTCTTGGAAAAAAATTTGGGTCTATAAGCTCATCTGTTCTTGTGGAGCAACCTATATTGGGCAGACTGGGAGGACATTGGGTGTCAGGACCAAAGAACAACTCTAGCCAAAGCTAAAAGATACCAGCATGCAATTGAAGAGGCAACCAATGACAGACAGAAAGAGGAAGTGGCTGTTAAATATGCAAATAAATCTGCAATGGCCGACAATCTGACCTGCAGTGGTCACTCGGTCGTGTTACGTATGCAAATAAATCTGCAATGGCCGACAATCTGACCTGCAGTGGTCACTCCGTCGTGTTACGTATGCAAATAAATCTGCAATGGCCGACAATCTGACCTGCAGTGGTCACTCGGTCGTGTTACGTATGCAAATAAATCTGCAATGGCCGACCATCTGAACTATAGTGGCCACTCGGTTGTGTTAAATATGCAAATAAATCTGCAATGGCCGACCATCTGATCTACAGTGGCCACTAGGTTGTGTTAAATATGCAAATAAATATGCAATTGACGACCATCTGATCTACAGTGGCCACTCGGTTGTGTTTAATATGCAGATAAATCTGCAATTGCCGACCATCTGATCTACAGTGGCCACTCGGTTGTGTTAAATATGCAAATAAATCTGCAATTGACGACCATCTGATCTACAGTGGCCACTCCATTTTGAATCGAAACATGCTAAACGTGCAATTTTTGTAAAGTACTTCTAATTCTATTGTCTTTCTGAAAATGTATCACAAGATGGGGTTCGTATTTAAAAAACAAAAGTTGAACCCCGAGCCACATGGGACCCGCCCCTGAAAAATGGTCACACCATCAGGTGGTTTAATTTGGTATGTAATACCATGCAAAATTTGAAAACTCATCATAAAGCCGTTCAAAAGATATTCAGGTGGTCTCGGACTTTTGGGACACCCTCTATAGAATGGAGTCTCTACAATCTAATCTCACAACGTAGAGGATATTTTTTATTAACAGCCCATTTTTTGCCCGACGTATTTAATTATTTATATATAATTTATTCATGAGAATAGAATTTGATTTGTTAAGTAGTGCCTTCAACATCCATTATTTAAATAAAATAAAGTTGCAATCAAAAAGCAAACATCACGTGTAATGTTTGTGCAGAAACGCGTCATGTTAATTTAATGCTGAATTATTTAGTTGATGTGATTAATTTAGTGAATTCTATTCTATATAACTATCACCAGGATGAAGTGAAGAGTTGTTACTTATACAGGGGGCCTCTAAAAACAATTAATCCTTTTAATAACCACGTTTATTACAACTCAAATAAGGGCTTTAATCAACATGGATTCGGAAATGCAGCCCTTCCGCAAAACAGGGCTGGCCCAAAAAACCGAGGCTAGTTTTTTTATGATAAGGTACCCATCTAAATTTGTATAGCTTTCATTTATTTATAACAAAAAGAGGGGAAACACTTTAAAATTGTTCACTTTTGGATAAAGTTTTTGGTGGGTGAGTGCATATTTACAAAAATATGTACCCATGTTGTTATATTTTACAATAATAATTATAATAAATGAATGTCTTTCGTGACCTTAGGTTTCTTGTTTGAGCAAAGATTTTAAATATTTTCAATTTTCGTCGGATCGACATTTTCAATTCAGATTAAAAAAAATTTAGATTTATTTTTTATTTTTATATTTTCATCAACTTTTACCATTAATTTTATATCTAGTTTCCAATACCATCTATCAAAATACATCAAAATTAAAAATCACATAGTATTTCTTAAAATCATTTCTATCTAATTTGAAAAAGTAGATCCGACGAAAATTAAAATATTTAAAATCTTTTCTTAAACAAAGAACTTCATTATATAAATTTCATGCGGTATAGGTAAGTAGTAAGATAATGAGTGTTTATATTTGAGCTATTAACAAATGAATGGCCGTTAGATCATAGAAGTTAAGCAACGTCCAGTGAGGTTTTACTTGGCTAGTGACCACATAGGTTCGCGCCCTCGTATAAAGCTGAGCATTTCCGGCTATTTTGCAAGTTTCTAGCAAATGGAGGGTAAAACCCCGTCTTGAAAATGATCTTGTAGTGACGTTAAACTTAGAAAACAGTAAAATGTTCATCTGCTTCACCATGAAGCACTTTGGAGGCATAGCCTTTTCACGACAAATGTCCAATTTAAATTGTAACCCTTTTTCTGACACAAGTCAAGATTATAGATCACGTAAGACATTGAAACAGAAATAAAAAGTTCACTTTATAAAAGTCATGTACGAGCATTGCACTCAGAAAACATCAAAGTAAGATATCTCGACTGACTACATCAATCATTCTATGTCGGAATATGGGGGGGGGGGAGACAATGAGCGGAGATAATAAAACACATCCTGCACTATATTGCGAATGATAGGGAAAGAAAACATTGAATTGACTCGACTTTGTTTTGCCAGGAATGGCATTTCTCTGAGGTATACAATTAGCCTATGTCACTCTTCTGCCTGCGCAAAATATCACCAGGAAACATATTGTATTTATTATATTATTAGGTCTCAATGTTATACAGATGCATACTAAGATATTTTCCGCGGATCCGAATGGGGTAGATTATAGGGGTAGATTGCTATAGATATAAATAAAACAGAAATATAAATTGATTTCCTTTACTTTTTCAGAAAATTCAAATGGAAAAAGCAGAGTAAAATATTATTTTGAAGTTTCAGCATGTTTTCCATCCATTTCCTTCTTTATCTTCATTTCTCTTTTCTTTTCCACATTATTGTGTATGATTATGAGTAAACTTATTGATCAGTGAGCACATGACAAGTTGCGGAACTGAAGGATTCCGCCATCAACAAGGTGGAGAAGGGTAGGTTCATACTTCTTAAAAAAAGTTTTGTTAAGTTGACAACACATCATTATTATTTTGGATTTCACATTGAAGTGTTCTTAAAGAACAACATCATATATAACATCGCATGTAATCAAAATAGATGGAGGTGCTTCCTTTTTAACATAGTTGAACAAATTTCAACTTCACAGAGTTTTCAGAGAATTTTCAAATGTTTGTTGTTTTCATATTTATTTTGATAGTTGCATATTATGAGTATAAAAACAAAACTTGTGTAGCTTTTACATGTTCTGTGGTATTCATTTGCGTTATCTTCGAGGCAATGCTTGTACCGCATTGAATTCACCAGTTCCCGTCAGTTCATTCTCGGTATTAAAAAATTTGGTTTGTTTCCCATCAACAAGTAATACAACGAAATACGCTCAGCATACTTCGCTGTACATTGAGCAAATACGAAAACATTGCCAATTGCACTGTTTTTGTATTTGCTCTATTTACTATAGAGTTTGTAATGCTTTCAGAGCAACCATTACGTCCTACGTCTCGTATTGTATTTTGATTTATTATTTTCAATAATGAACCTTTGAAATCGTCACGAAAAAAAAATACATTCCCTCAAAATTTGATATTATACGTTTCAAGGTACGTAGATTACGTAGAGTCAAAAATTGTATAAAAAATCCATTTGTCCGCCGTGATGGGCACTTTTGCCATTTGGCGTTGACAAATTTTGATGAAATTTGGTATACAGGTCCCATCTGGGCTCTAATTGTGTCCCGAAACTTTTGGATGCAATCGAATACACACCCTTGGCGGCTTTTCAGTATTGATGTCTAAAAAGAGAATGGTAAGAGGTGGGGATTTGAAATGTGGTACGTATATGTCTTATTTGGGGTCTCAGCAAGCTCCAAAACTTTGGGGTGCAATCAAATATACCGCTGGCGGATTTTACCACTTTTAAGCGGTTTTCATGAATCCTGTCAAAAAAGAGAAGGGTAAGAGCCAGAGACTTGATATTCGGTATGTATGTCATATTTGGGGTTTTAGTAAGCCTCAAAACTTTTTTCAAGAAGTTGTGGAAGTGAAGGATTCCGCCATCAACAAATTGGAGAAGGGTGGGTTCATACTTCTTAAAAAAAGTTTTGTTAAGTTGACAACATCATTATTATTTTGGATTTCACATTGAAGTGTTCTTAGAGAACAACATTCTATAATATCGCATGTAATCAAAATAGATGGAGGTGGTGTGCTTCCTTTTTAACATAGTTGAACAAATTTCAACTTCAAAGAGTTTCAGAGAATTTTCAAATGTTTGTTCATATTTATTTTGATAGTTGCATATTATGAGTATAAAAACGAAACTTGTGTAGCTTTTACATGTTCTGTGGTATTCATTTGCGTTATCTTCGAGGCAATGCTTGTACTGCATTGAATTCACCAGTTCCCGTCAGTTCATTCTCGGTATTAAAAAATGTGGTTTGTTTCCCATCAACAAGTAATGTAGATCTGTCGCGTACAACGAAATTCGCTCAGCATACTTCGCTGTACATCAAGCAAGACTAAAGAACTGAAGTCAACATGAGAAGTTATCACGAAGATGATGCACTGGATGGTCGTGTCGCTCTAATATCCCGGAGCGACACGACCATCCGCTCCGAGATATTAGAATTTTGAATTGTTTTATTGTAACTGCGACTTTTTTTTTTTNGACGCTTTTTTTTTTTTTTTTGCTATACATCTAAATATATTTATATCTTCCAGGGTTCTTTACTTAATTTAATCAGAGGTCCTTTAAGAGTTTTCGATTGAGTCATGTAAAAAGTACGTCCGTGTATTTACATCGTGTCCTACCATGACCTGTCACCCCCCTTAACTTTTGGGCGGCTTGGAATTTTTGAATTTTGAAAAGCTCTGGGGATCAGAAAGGGGCGACGGCCAATCGAATGGTTATGGTGAGACCTTGGTTAGATACCCAAAAGTGACTTTTATTGACAAAAAGTGTCGATTTCTCATAAAATTTAAATGGAATTGTACAAATATTTTTTGTTCCAAAGAAAAACTTTTCTCTTTATTTTTTCAAAAATATAATTAGGGGCGGAGCTATAGAGGGTTCTAAAATTTAATTTTGTTACACCCTGTATAACGTTGTTTGTTTCAAGCTTTGTTGTAAAAGTTCCCTTATTGCTTTCCAAAAAATATTTTTCATCTTCCTAAATCATGAAAAGTGTACATTTTTATTTTCATTATAGTGTCGCAAGAGGACAAAGTGAAATCTCATTTTTCATATGGAAGTTAAAAATGGGTCGTTTTGAAAGAAGTCATTTTCGTGTAGAAAGTCTGAAGTAAAGTGCTTATTTAGGACAAACAATGATACCTAAATAATTTAAATGAGGAAATATTTCACCAAAAAAAAGAAAAATATTAACCTTCTTATTTGCTTCACAGCGGGGCCAGAGATATGAGAAAATTTCAATCCAGTTACTATGTAATTGCATGGGAATTTTATTATTACTCTGGACCCGCTGTGAAAAATTGAGAAGTTGAATATTTTCCTTTTTCGCGAAAAGGTTTCCTTATTTAGGTTAGTGATCACTGTTTGTCCTAAATAACCACCCTTCTACAGAATTTCGGGAAAGTCTTTTTGATAATGAAAGTCACTTCCGGGGGGTCGAACAACCTTAATCTCACCATAACCATTCAATTGGCCATGGCCCGAACCCAAAGCTTTTCAAAATTTAAAAAATTCCAAGCCGTTCAAAAGTTAGGGGGTTACCGGCCATTCCGCTGTATATTGTTAGTGTGGATTTCACATTTATTGTCAAACTATCACTTTTCCCGGATGCAACCAACAACTTCCTCAAATACTAAGTTTCTTGTTATACTTTGCAGAACAAAGCAAATTATCAAAACAAGG
Source organism: Pachypsylla venusta (assembly GCA_012654025.1). Taxonomy (NCBI): domain Eukaryota; kingdom Metazoa; phylum Arthropoda; class Insecta; order Hemiptera; family Aphalaridae; genus Pachypsylla; species Pachypsylla venusta. The sequence continues at coordinate 27,489,943 of CM022879.1, read as the reverse complement.
GGGGGAAGGCAATAGGCACGACCTGATATTGAACTTTCCACATTGTCTTCGAAAAGTTAATGACTTGAAACTCTGCTTTTATTTTTAAGGTTTAATTTGAAAAGTCGAAAGTTATTAAAAAAGTAGAAAGAGAGATAGAAAAAAGAAATAAATGGTTTTGTATGCTTCTTTTATACAGAACATGTTTCTGCTACTTCAGTCATTTTCACCACTCAATGTGGAAATGGATATCTCTGTCAGGAAAGTTTCAACAGACTCTGGTACAGAAATACTTTATACAGAACATGTTTCTGCTACTTCAGTCATTTTCACCACTCATTGTATGTGGAAATGGATATCTCTGTCAGGAAAGTTTCAACAGACTCTGGTGCAGAAATACTTTATGCAGAACATGTTTCTGCTACTTCAGTCATTTTCACCACTCATTTTATGTGGAAATGGATATCTCTGTCAGGAAAGTTTCAACAGACTCACGTGCAGAAATACATAGAGCACCATTGAAAGGTGCAAAGAGGAGAACGTCAGTGGCTGCACTCGGTGTTATGAGAAGAGCGTCCATTTACCCTCCAAACTACTTTTGTTCGAGTTTTTATTAGAAACAAAATCATCAGTATTGTGGTTGCTTTGTACCAGTGCAATTCATTAAAAAATGGATTTAAACATAACATAGCATGTCTTTGTAATGTATGACCCCCATAATAACATCCTTGTCATATTATTTCGCTGGCAGATTGCATTCCTCTACATGGCACATAGCAGGTAACAGGGGATTTTATTTTTTATCTTGAAATTGTCATAAAAAGAAAACATGTTTTTCGCAAAGCCAGACTTTATTAAAGAAATTTTGGTGGCGGGCAAGAAACCTGTATATCTGTATAGGGGTATCCAAACGTATGGAGCGTTTTATAAACTTTATTTATTTATAAACTCTCGCGCGAACTGGGACGTGTTAAGCGACTACGTATGGATTAGATTAGAATATAACCACGGTAATCCAACGCTGCACATCAAAATAAATATCCGTGGTCAAAGATTGCGGAGTGTTACATAACCGCCGCCCAAGTCAAATTTTCGGTTGGAAATGAAGAAAAATTGCTTTACGAAAATATCTTCAATATTATTTTACAATGCTGGTCGTACAAATCTTTATATATAAAAGGCAATGTCCTGAGTGACTGATCAACGTAGAGCCGAAACTATTAATTAGGGACTTGAAAATTGCACCATGTAAGTGTGCACTAAGAAAGGATTTTGCAAAATTTTAATTTTAAGGGGTAGAAATAGCGAAAACAATCCCCATATTGGAGCGAGAGAGAGATAGCATGATACATCATTTAAAATATGCACGGGCGAAGCCGCGATCGGGGGGATGCTAATATACAATAAAAACAAGGACTTGACCAACTATAGTCTTCTAGTCTCCATTCGCGGCTGTTATACCCCTGTCTGTGCGGTGCCACCTGATTACACATGGTACTCGTCCTCCTGTGTGTGGTGATTGCCTTGGCTTCTTGCCTGATGTCTCTCTACCTGTGTCATTATATTTAGCATCAACACAAATAATTTCTCCTTCATTTCTTTTTCTTTATTTAATTTTTTTTTTCCTTCAAGCCTCCACTTCAGTCTGCAGAACAAGTTAATTCTTTTGTTTAGGTTTTAATTGTATGAAACATATTTTCCTCTAATAGTGTCTCTCGCTTTCCCTACCTCCATAAGTCATTTCACTGTCCCCCATTTCTTGTTCTGTCTCTCCACACATCTCGTCCTCCACGTCCCATGCCTATACTAGTTTTATATTTTATTTACCTGTATTGTTGACACGTCATTATTCTACCATGTTAGTTTTATTACTTGATATTCTATTCATAAAGAGATAAATAATGACTAATATGAAAGTCAACAGGGTTTTGATTTAAAGAGTGGACACAAAGATTGGATCTGTGAGATATGTGTTCAGTCTTCTTGTTTAGTGTAGAGATTTGGGTTTATCAAATGCTTCGGCTAAGTTTCGGTGGAGGGGGTATGAGGAGTTGGATGTTCATGAAATCAACCCTTCTCACACAGAAATCAAAGGAGAAAAAAAACAAATAAACTGATTCCTGAAAGAAACAAATATTTGAAAATAAGAAAACTTTTTTTTTATTATTTGGCTTAACGTCTCTTTAACATCTCTATTCGCTGGAAACTTGCAAACCAGCAATCCATATTGACCTCACCTAGTCTGGGTTGGGCCGGAAAAAAGCCAGCATCACGAGGGCGCAGACCCACGTGGACGCCCCCTTGGTACAACCTCGCTGGACGTTGCTTCATAAAATACAAAGGCACAATCAACAGTAAATTTTAACTTTGGTTGTACTAAATTCAAGATGATGTGTTTTAAAAAAAGAATTTAATTAAAAAAATCCGCTTCAGTCCAATTTGAAGACATGCATTTTCAAATTGCCCTGCAAATAAATTTTAAACGTAAAAGAAAAATGCAAAGTTACGAGTTTTTAATGCTGTTAATGTCTTTACAGCCAAATAAAAGTGGTGATAATAAAAAAATAAATAGCTGACACTCATAAAAGTTCATCAAGACAATCGTGAAGAGAAGATTTCCCCGACGGCAGGGAATTGTTTCAGACAATTAGGTTATCCAGCTAATAAAATCAGAGAGACTAGAAAATAAATGTCGCTATTAAACCATAAAGTATATTTTCCTTCGCGTCGCGTCGTTTATCATAATTAAAGTTCACATTTTGAAGATTTGGTATCTTTGTGGTCAACATTCAATAATGGAGTCAAAAACACATTTTATTTTTAATCCTAAATTTTATTACAGTAGAACAAGGACAAATGGGGGCGGCTTGTACTAAGATACTGCAGCATCCCCGGAAGAGAAAAACAAAAAATCTTTTTTATCTAAATATTATTAACGTGGAACAAGGACAAAATAATAGGGGCGGCCTGTACTAAGATACTGCAGCACCCCCGGAAGAGAAAAACAAAAAAACTTTCTTAATTTAATATCTAAATATTATTAACGTGGAACAAGGACAAAATAATAGGGGCGGCTTGTACTAAGATACTGCAGCACACCCGGAAGAGAACAAAAAATCTTTCTTAATTTAATACCTAAATATTATTAACGTAGAACAAGGACAAATAGGGGCGGCTTGTACTAAGATATTGCAGCAATCCGGAAGAGAAGAACAAAAAATCTTTCTTAATTTAATGCCCAAATATTATAACATGAATTGTCGGTCGATACTGCAGCAATCCGGAAGAGAAGAACAAAAAAACTTTCTTAATTTAATGCCCAAATATTATAACATGAATTGTCGGTCGATACTGCAGCAATCCGGAAGAGAAGAACAAAAAATCTTTCTTAATTTAATGTCCAAATATTATAACATGAATTGTCGGTCGATACTGCAGCAATCCGGAAGAGAAAAACAAAAAATCTTTCTTAATTTAATGCCCAAATATTATAACATGAATTGTCGGGGGATCGGCGATCTTCATCACTCCTCTCCGTTTAATCCTGACCAATTTGTATATATCAGTTACTCTCCAAATGTTTGCTTTGTCACTTATGAAGATCCTGCTTTTCCCTGCATTTCACGTTTAAACAAAAGATATTCATTATTACTGAAGTAAAAATTTTCTTCTTTCTTTTCCATATAAAAAGACTTCCTACTTCTATAACAGTTTTTTTTTTTACCTTTATGATGAAAAGTTAACCAACTTTGGGAATAAAAATAATAAACTTTGACTACTAATTACCCACAGAATCAACTTTAACTTTTCAGAAAAAATTCAACAAAAGTTTGCTGATAAAAATTAAAAGAACAGTGAAGACTTTTTCTTAAAGTTTAAGACACACGTACCCGACACGCAGAAGTACATTGGCGTGTCAGTTATCTTTTGATGGTGAAGCATCTTCAGCGTAGACCTTCTTTCAGACATTATATTTTTACACGTGTTACGCTGCAAAGTGTAATATTATCGAATAATATGAAATTTCTGATAAATGTGAGTCTGCATATTTCATGTAAAAGCTCAGTTTTGAAAATAAATTTTGTGTTTTTGAAAACATATGTTGAGTGCACTCTGCATCGTGGGGACAATTGAGTAACCAAGGTAAAACCAACAGAAATGTAAATGTTAGAATATCTTTGTGGTAAGGCCCGACGGGCTTAAAATTACTTTTTTAATATGTATGTTTTATATTTGTAAATTGTGTTTAATGTTCATGTACCCGTAAATGTCACAAATAAAATATTTTGAATTGACAATTTCTGTGGCTATCACAGCATTACTAAGAGCCTCCTGCAGTAATAATCTCTTCAATCTTCTATTATGTTTATGCCACCACTGGTTCCTACTGNTGTGTTTAATGTTCATGTACCCGTAAATGTCACAAATAAAATATTTTGAATTGACAATTTCTGTGGCTATCACAGCATTACTAAGAGCCTCCTGCAGTAATAATCTCTTCAATCTTCTAATCTTTTTACTCTGTTTATGCCACCACTGGTTCCTACTGACTGAGGCTGAGTGCACTCCAAAATCATAAGAGAAAACTCGGAAATTTTCTGACAACGCCAGGGATTGAACCCGGGTCCCCCCAAGTGCAATGCCCTTGTGATACCTACCAGACTAGGAGGTATAAAATATACAATAATTAGTGGAAGCGTTATGTCGAGTCCACACAAAGCGAGCATTGTTCGCGAACAATTTTATTTCAAATTACATATTATGTTGTTTACAGGTCCACACTAAGCGAACATTGTTAGCTAACATTATTTGCGAACAATTTTATTTCAAATTACATATTATGTTGTTTACAGGTCCACACTAAGCTAACATTGTTCGCGAACAATTTTATTTCAAATTACATATTATGTTGTTTACAGGTCCACACTAAGCGAACATTGTTAGCTAACATTGTTCGCGAACAATTTTATTTCAAATTACATATTATGTTGTTTACAGGTCCACACTAAGCGAACATTGTTAGCTAATATTATTCGCGAACAATTTTATTTCAATTTAGGTACATATTATGTTATTTACAGGTCCACACTAAACGAACATTGTTAGCTAACATTATTCGCGAACAATTTAATTACATATTATGTTGTTTACAGGTCCACACTAAGCGAACATTGTTAGCTAATATTATTCGCGAACAATTTTATTTCAAATTACATATTATGTTGTTTACAGGTCCACACTAAGCGAAAATTGTTAGCTAACATTATTCGCGAATAATTTTATTTCAAATTACATATTATGTTGTTTACAGATTCACACTAAGCGAACATTGTTAGCTAACATTATTCGCGAACAATTTTATTTCAAATTACATATTATGTTATATCTTAAAAATTTCATTGGAAAACATTAGGGATAATCTCATACTGTACATATTATTGCCAAATAACGTCACCTCGCGTACTCGCCAAAACACTCTCAGTTCTTTGAAGGAGCATTTTGATGTGTGCATCATGAAAATGTTGAATTTTTCATTTCTTTTTTAATTGCGTAACTTTTAAATTTCTTTTATTCTTGGGTTTTGCTTAATTTTGTATAACTATTGTAAGGATTTTCTTTTACCTCAGTGATATCTGCATTGAACCTATTAGATCCTTGTAACAAAATACCTATTCTGCATTGTTTTGACAATGTTTAATGTTTATACCTCTGTGATCTGTGTCTAGGTGATGGAGTGATACGCTCAGTCGATTGACTCCTCGGATGTGCTGAATCTTAGAAATTTGATATTTGATAAATTGAGCAATGAGAGGTGTATGAATATTTTCTTCTTCTTTTAGTGTCAATCGCGTAAAGTAATGTTTGGAGAAGTGCTTGTGTAGCATATTATGCTACTCTGGGGACACCGAAGTAGATGGTGATAATCAAATTTTTGTTTTCCTCATAATTTTAAGTTCATTGCTTACTAATTAGGTTGTAACTATGTAAGAGGCTAATTCGAATGATATTTATTCGGATGATTATGTGATCCTGTTTCCTACAAAGAACAGGATCCCATAATCCAACAGAGGTTTTCTTAGAGCTCTTGGCGATATCCTTTTATATAAAAAAAAATGCATCCGTTCCTTTACCTTATGGGTGATGTGGAAAAATAGAAGAAATCCGAACCTATTAAATGTCTCCTTTTATGTCTCCTTTGGCTGTTAGGAAATCATATAAGAATGGAGAAGGAAAGTTGTGTGATGTTCGCAGGAAATCATATAAGAATGGACAAGGAAAGTTGTGTGATGTTCGCAGGAAATCATATAAGAATGGACAAGGAAAGTTGTGTGATGTTCGCACCAGATTTTTAATATAATATAACTGAAAAGTAAATTAAAATTAAAATGAAGCGCAAAGTACCGTATATGTATTAAAAATGAAATTTCTTATTGTAAAATAAAATAATTGCAGATTTTGATAGTAGCGACGTCAGCAAAGAAGAAGAAGACAGAGAGTTAATGAAAAAATAGTGGTGAGAACTGTAACAAGTGCTTTATAAAAAGGTTTTCATGGGGGGAGGTTTAGAAGGAAACCATAAGGGGGATCGGTCGGTGTGAGGATATTTTTACAATGAGTTTCTGATAAGCAAGATTTAACGATCGTTGTTTGTTTATTCCAAAGGAAGGATTTTTACAGTAGACGAGGTGGTTTGAAACATAGGATTAATGATATGAAACTTTGGCAATTTCTCAGCATTGTTAAAATGGGCTTTGCATGTACAAAGATTCTTAACAAAATACCCACATGTTTTTGCGGAATTTTCAAAATTTATTCGAAGTTCTTACAAGAAATACACTCATTACCTCGTTTTTCGTCAATCTGTAAGAGACGTGCACTTTAGGTTTCCTCTGTTCCCGAGGGAAGACGTGTAATGCAGCACCATTCTTCATAGCTATAGCTACTGATTTTAGTTCTTGTGATGTTGTGAAGTCTATGCCGAGTTTCAATAAAGATACAGAATTTGTCAGCTTTTGAATGAGTAGGGCTATTTGACGGACAGATAACTTTTCATGCAACAATATTTTGTTGAACCTTGTAATGTTGTGATAGGTAGCTTTTTGGTATAGTCTAGGTCTAGATTATGTAATAATCACACCAATACATAATCTGTCAACCGAATAATGAATAACTTCAGCATAGTTTCATCAGCATTTTGTAGAATCTTGTAATTCTGTAATGGCTACATGACTGCTTTAAGATTAATTATTTATTGGCTGAGATCCTGAGTCCATGATGTATTTTCGATTCATTCAGTCTCGAAAGGGTTAACCATAATTTAATTCAATATTTCGTATTTATCTTTAACTTTCAGCATATTTTCATACACTTCAATGTTTTTTTTTTGTAGAATCTTGTAATTCTGTAATGGCTACATGGCTGCTTTAAGATTAATTATTTATTGGCTGAGATCCTGAGCGCATGATGTACTTTCGATTCATTCATTCTCGAAAGGGTTAACCATAATTTAATTCAATATTTCGTATTTATCTTTGTCCAAGATTGCTGAAAACTTGGTACACGTCTCGTTCAAAGTTTTTTTGGTAATTTTCCACGTATTGCATATTGTTTGGCACGTCCAACCAAGTTACTTGTTTTCTTTTCATTAAATTTAAAATAATGTCAAAAGCAATGGTTTCTGGGAAATCTAATGTTTGGGAATGAGGAAGAACTATCCCTCCTATTTTAGTAAGTGGATATTATTGTTCCGGGTATTTTCTTTAATCACGACAGAAAATGCTGCTGAATTTGACAGGGACAGGGCCGGATATCTATTTTCCACTGTTCAAAGACCGATTTTCTCAGCTTGCTGAAAACCGTTTTTACAACATTTGAGCTACATTCATTCAGGGTTCGGTTTGAGGAAAATGCGTTTGGCGATTGGTGCTCCAACAATGTGGTGCCATTTAAAAAAAAAAAAAAAAAAATCACAGAGAATTTGGAAAGGGCTGGTATTTTGTCTTAGGGTAGTCAGAACCTCAGCGTTGATATGAAAAGTTTGATCTTTTTTAAAAACTGAGGTCAAACCGACGCACCTGTGAGGAAACATTCCTATTTATGTGACTCTGGCTTCAAGACTTGGACTTATGATTGCTACCGCGGAAAGAACAAAGTAACATACAACTGTATTAATTGCCTCCGGGGGGGGGGGGGGGGNACCAAAAGGCGAGGCATGAAAATGTAATTTAACGTTATAAAAAAAGATAGGAATCGTTTTTGAAAAATCACGGATTTTCCGTAAGAGAAATTTTATAGCGTGAAGTGCTCCCTTGGGTCTAAATTAGTTGTGAACGCTAGTGAACTCCACTTTTGACCCCGTTAAAATTTGGCGAAATTTGGTATACATGTTTAGGACATGAAGGAAATTTGCTGTATGATTTTTTTGGGGGGGACCTGGTCCCCCCGGAGTCCCAACATTGTGTTTTTTGAAAATGACTTTTATTTTTTTAGCGGTTTGCTGTAGGAACGTAACATTTTGATGACTGATATTAAGGGCTTTTCTATTTTGAAAATTTTGGGGGTCCTATAGGACCTCCCGGGGGCCCAATATTTTGTTTCTTGAAAATGTTTTATTATTTTTTTTTTCTATAAAAAACTACATCACTAACGTGAACACCTGATCATCTTGATCCACTAAGTATCATGCCACATTTCGTATAAGCATTACTCCTTAGTTTCCGTTAGCAGGAAGTATTAGAAAGTTTGGGTCACGCGATGCCATTCTGTCTTTTGTAACAATATCCATGACACCTGAGAGATAACTTTATCTCCTTTGTCAAGTTTTCCTCCTTTTTTGTTTTTTTAAAAAAAACGGGATAACATTATTTTCAATTAGTTATACCCATTTCATTATTATTTTTTTTCCTTCCGGAACCAACTTGACATTTTCCCCGGAACTCTTTCCATCCAAACGTCCAAAAATGAAGTCAAACAGTGTTTTTAGTCGTTTTGTTTTTCCAGTAAAAAAGAAACGGGAAATTTAATTATTTTTATGTCAAAAAATGTTACATGAATAATTATTTTATTATGGATTCAGGGTATCCTCACATACGAGTTCAATAATCTGGTTTTCTTTTGCCATTAACGTTTTTAGTTGTCATCGTACATCCGAGTTCAGGTCAACTTGGGACCTTTATTACTTGCCTACAGAGTTGTTGAGATCACAATAGTTGAATTTGTATAGAGTGTGTCAAAAAAGTTAAATTCGTATCTAATATGAGTTTTTGATAAAGTATTGATAACTTTACCACACGTTCAAATCAAATTCGATTTTTTTTGTGATTTTTGCAACCATTTGCGAACTCAATTTAGATGTAAGTGACCACCCACTGAGTATTTGCAAAAAATCACGAAAAAATAGTAATCCACAATGGGGCGCGTGTCCTTTATTATTATTTTTTTTTTAATTTGGTTTAAACGTCTCTTTAATATCTATTGGTCATTCGAGACGGGGGTTTTACCCTCCATTTGCTGGAAACTTACAAACCAGCTACCCAAATTAACTTCACCCAGCCTGAGTTGGGCCGGAAAAATAGCCAGCATCATGAGGGCGCGGACCCACGTGAACACTCACATGGAACAACCTCGCTGGACGTTGCTTAACTTCAGTGATTGAACGGGAACTGGTGTATTCAACGTGCCATAGACGCTGGCCATGTGGGTGTTTCCTTCATTGAAAGGTGTTTTTGCAAAAAATATTAAAAATAATTTGATTTCATCTGCAAATCTATTAACATCAGAATAATTTTAAATACTTAAGTAGTTTACAGGGTGTCTACCAGACTGGAAAACATGGAATTGTCAGGGAATTTTAGGAGACTGGAAATGTCAGGGAAAAGTCAGGCAATTTCGGAAAAAACTCCGAAAAAACGCCAAAAGTCGGGGAATTTTTCAAATTGAGTTTTCTTCTAAAAATTTTGTCTGCGACGTTTTATATGTATTTAGTCTTTTTTTTTTTGAACCTCAAATGCTAGTTTTTTTCATTACGAAAATTCCGGCGTAGGGATGTGACGACCCCATTGCCCAATACAGTTAATATAATTAAAAATAAATTTATTTGTCCACATAACAGTTTTTGTTTTCAACTGCTTTGTGCAAAATTTGGTGACTCTCTTATAATGTGAAACACGTCGGTGTGGTCAGTGTTAAAACTTGAAAAATTACACTGGAAAAGTCAGGAAATTTCACTTTGACAATTTGGTAGACACCCTGAGTTTAGGAATAAAGCGAAAAACTCATTACAATTTTCTAGTGCAACTTGTCTTGGACAGCCTCTTAAACTTGAAACCACACTGATTTAGTCTCATGAACTTTTGGTTATACCCTGTCTATTGTGGCATACATAGAATAAGAGCATTAATTAATACCCGAACCCAATATAAAATGCAACAGAAAGCTTCTCTAATTCAAATTGAACATAACATATTGATAGAAATAAAATATGAAAGTTTAATTCTTCAATGAAGTCGATGGGTCCTGATGGATGTACCTACATAAAAATCTAATATTTTATTCATTAAAAAGCCAGGGATTGAAAATTTGTATTATTCAGATATTTTTAATCTTTAGAGAATTCAAAGGTCAAAATAATTATAGTGATTCTGCAGCTGAGGGTCTGTTATTACAACTATCAAAATATACAAAACCCTGCTACGCTAGATCACTCAAGTTAGCGATGTAGAGATTGTTTAGTATTTCAATTGAAGTTCTATCAGATACCTAATTCTATTTTTCTTGTTATTAGCCATGTCAAACACAACGTATAAGGGCATCTTGAGCCGGGGTTCTCTCGTCATAACATTTTGCATTTTAGCGGTTTTGTCGTAATAAGAAATAACCCGCGGAACTTAACTAGTTCTCCTCGAAGACATCAGTTGATACGCACCCAAAATACAGATAATATGCAAAGAACATTGGCTGCCATTTTGGAATCAAACACGCTAGACTTGTAAATTTTTTTGCAGTGTACTTCTAATTCTATTGTCTTTCTGAAAATGTATCATAATATGGAGGTTCGCATTTAAAAAACAAAAGTTGGCCCCCCCGGAGGCCACATGGGACCCGCCCCTAAAAATTGGTCACACCATCAGGTGGTTTAATTTGGGGTATAATACCATGCAAAATATGAAAACTCCACATAAAGCTGTTCAAAAGATATTCAGGCGGACACCCTGTACATGATACGCACAATGTGGAAAGAACATTGAAAACGGAGCAAACACACCCTTCCGATGATTAATATTGAGGAAAGTGTTGCTGCATATGTGGGACCCACTTTCCAATATACATGATACGCACAATGTGAAAAGAACATTGAAAACGGAGCAAACACACCCTTCCGATGATAAATATTGAGGGAAGAGTTGCAGAATGTGTGGGACCCACTTTCCAATATACATGATACGCACAATGTGAAAAGAGCATTGAAAACGGAGCAAACACACCCTTCCGATGATGAATATTGAGGGAAGAGTTGCAGAATGTGTGGGACCCACTTTCCAATATACATGATACGCACAATTTGCAAAGAACATTGAAACCCCAGCAAACATATCTTTTCGATGTTGAACATTATTACCTATCCGCTAAGAGTGTAGAGTTAGTTCGATATTTATTTATTATTATCAGCTTTATTTTTAATAAAAATCAATGATAATACTTCATATAATTAGTAATAGGATAATTAAGGTCAATCGGATTATTATTTCATTTTATCTAATAAGCCTACTTTAACGGGTATTAGAGTCTAGAGTGGAAATGTGGCTTTTCATATTTATTTAAAATTCTCCCTTTTTTTTATGTAGGCTTTGGAGCCTTGTTAAATATCCATAATGTGTTTTCTCCTCATAGCTGTTTTTAAGGAACATGGAAGGCGGTTTCATATTATCATCGTGTAGGTAAAATCGGGCAAAGCAGATCTGTAATGCGTAATATACGAGTATATGGTGTGAGTTTATAAATTATATGGTTTGAGTTTATAATTTATAATAAATTATTATAATAAGTAAAATATTGATTTATAATTCGAATGTGAAATGGAATTAAAACTTAAACTTTGGAAAGACTACCTTCTACTGCTGAAATATTTCAAAAGGGCATTGTGGCAATTCAAGGTCCGAAAGTTATTTATTATGGTTAACAGAAAATTATAATAATGTTTTTAGTATTTTAAATGTCCTGAAACATGTAAAGTAATTATTCTGTAATAGAAGAACTTCCCTTGTTTACTAAAAAAAGTATTTTTTTTTTTCAGAAAATTAATTCTACCCATTATTGCTCTTGTGTGTGGTTAAAATTGTTGTATACAGTGTCTGTCAAAAAAAAAAAATTGGTCTGATAAGTGATATTATTATTATTATTTATTGTGTTTCAGAGGTTTCTCAAACCTCTGACACATTACAATAAAGGATATTCTTAAGAGAACAGGGGCAAAATCTGTAAAAGAAATAAATCATTAGTAGGTTCCTGAAAAAAAGAGAGAGAAAAAAAAAAATTTTATTATTGTACTCTGGAAATACTCATCCAGGCAACATTCACCCCACCTCCAAAACCAATGATAAATGTTATAATAATGAGTTAAAATGGATAACTTAAAATAAGTTAGGTAGTAATAATGAATTAATTAAAAAAGAAAAAAAGTGATAATAAAAAAAGGAAAAAACGAAACGAACAGGACCTGTAAAGAGATTTGAATTTTTTTGTTTTGACAAAATTAATTGACAAAATTAGATCGCATTGCATTTTTATTTTTACAAAAATCGTTAGAATGAGAGAAATTTCCAGATTTTGTCAAAATCGACCATGGTCACCATATATATTGAAGCCAATTCCTAATGTATCCACTAAGGTGGCAGCACCTCCCTGACTTCTGATATACTAATGAAAATTAATTTGAAAGTAATCCACTAGGTCGCAGCACATCTCCTTTATATTTGAATGTTCTGAATTTTCTGGAATGTGAAGTGCTAATTTGCCCCCTCCTTCTAGAAGATACGAGAACATTGTAGTTCTGTGAGTATTTGCGGGAACATTCTAGAAATTGGTTAAAATCTATGAAGGGGGTTTGTGTAAAAACTTGAGTCAGTTATAGCTCACTTCAGTAAGTTGAGTCAGTGATTTAATTGTGAACTTTCAGTGTGTGAATTACGTAGTTTTCTCGCGAGTTCTCTATACAGTATTTTTGAAGTTAAACATTGTTCGACTTTTGATTGTATTTTCTTTAATAAAGTGTTTTCAGTTTTTTTTTTCGAGGTTTTTTGAGTTAGTTAACGCGTTTTTCTTCAACGAATATTTAATCCTCGAACCCTAAGTCTACAACAAAATTTACTATTAAAACAAAAACACTTACCAAAAACACTATTTATAATTATTTATGAAGAAACTAGTTTCGAATCATTTGATTCATCATCAGTCTAGTTTTGTTTTAAATTAATTTATTTTAATAGCAAATATTTTTTACACTTAGAATCCAAAATATATAACGGGAACAGTGGGGGGGGATAGTAATTTCCATTGTATTGTGTCACAGGTTATAAAAAAACCCTTACTTACTTTTAAAACTCTTACTTGAGGCATCGTTCTTATTTCAGGTATCCTTATAAGAAATATAAGTCACGTTGACACTGAGTCTACGTTACGCATTGTACGTTTACAAAAAGCCCTTCACAGCGAAAACACGATTCTATTTCTCCACATCATAGTTTGAGTAAAACAGTTAAATTTACTGATTATCGTATGTGTATAAAATTTGACCCTTCTTTATTTAGCTTTAGCAGCTGGTTTTGTTCTGAAGGAATAAAAAAATTCAGAACAGTTCCCTCTTTCCGATTTCAGATGTACCCTGTACAGTACACTTACAGGTATATACAATTATACATGCAGTTTGTACATAAGATTTGTTTAGCTAAACAAGCTGCAAAACCGACATGAGGCCATTTTGTGGTCGCTGGTTACATACGGAAATGGGAACATTGGTTTTACATTATGACTCTTAGCCTCGCAATGTTTAAAAAAATCCAACGTGGAGCCCGAGGCATTTTTAACTCCGGTCCTCTTATCCTCACTATTTAATAATACAGTTTGTTCGAAAAGTCCCGGGACGGATTTTTTTTATTTTTAACGGCTAAAGATAGAGACTTACAGACTTGAATTTTATATGTAGTTCTAACACAAATCAATCTAATTTTTTGGCGTAGTTAAAATTTCTACAGGGTGTCTCAAAATTGGGCAATCAGACCCCAACTTTCGATTTCTAAATAGAAAAATATGAAATAAAAAATAGGGGTTTCCATTTAAAAATCGAGTTGGTTTCTGTTTACCCACTTTTGGAATACCCTGTGGAAATTTTAATTATGCCAAAAAAATAGATTAATTTGTGTTAGAAGTACATATAAAATTTAAGTCTCCATCTTTAGCCGTGAAAAATAAAAAAAAATCCGTCCAGGGACTCTTCAAACAATCTGTATATTCCGCACCCTCATTGAAGACTATAATATGCTCTTTCGTTTTAAGTTTTTTTTTCAGGGTACACCTAAATTATTTAGCGCAAAGGTAAGGCAAAGGTCCAATCAATGTTTAACACGTAACTCGAAAATTGCTAAAACGGTAAGAGATATCGAAAAATTGATGAGAATGGACCCCCCCTCCGAAACCATATAGGATTAAACCCCATAATAAGTATCAGAATTCAAAGATGTCGAACCGTTTTCGAGTTACGTACGGCCTTTTTCCGATTCTTGAAAGGGAAATCATAGAATATTATTAGCACGGGAACGGCCATGCTTCTAAGGCGTCAAGCTAGAGGCCGTAGCGAAGAACGGACAAACCCGCTAGTTACTAATAAATTCTAATATTATGTAGGTAAAGAATAAGGAAGAAAATTAAAATGGGAGACCAACTGGCAGTAAGGAATTCGCTAAATAGGAAAAATTACTTGGAATGGACTCCCCTAAAACCAAATCTTCAGAGGAATCATCATTGTTTTAAAGGCACGGGATAACAAGCACACGAAGTTGCAGGCATGAGCTAGTGGACATATAGGTATTATTTGTTTTTTGGGCTATCGGCTGGTCCAGGCCTGCTATGAGTGACGACCATGAATAGAGATGTTTTATACGAGTTAAAAGGCACGCAACTTTCATAATGAAACTTATTTTAATTGAAGAGAAGTTTTTAGTCAGGGTCGGATACAGGGGGGGGCAGCCCCCCCCCACTTAAGGCTGGAAATTGTAAATGTTTATTCAAAGTGAATCGATTTTAACAAAGAATTGTTCTAAAAATTGAAGAAAAAAAAAAATCTCACGATAATTTTTCTGTGTGGTATTTTTATAAATTAAACTTCAATGATAAAGGAATTAGGTACGGTACCCGCTATATGTGACAGGGAATCACGTCATGCTTATAGCACAAAGTTGCTTCCATTTCAATTATAATTTGGAGCTTCGATCACCCCCCACCCCCCTTAACTGGCGACCTGTATCCGTGCCTGTTTTTAGTAACATGGCTGACAGAAAAAAAAATTGAAAATATGTAATATATATTTAATCATTTACACTCAATATAGTTACCCACCTATGTAAAAATAGGAAGAGGGATACCTATTCAGCCTCCCTCGTTGCCATCAATAAACACCCACTGCTGCTAATGAGCAACGTTGAGCTGGTCAAGTATGGTATTGCATGAATGTTGAAATATGTTTTCAGTATTAGGGGATAACCGTTATAGGGGGCTCAGCCTATGGTTTAGAGGGGATCCATTCCCGTCAATTTTTCCATATCTCTTACTGTTTTGGTTAAATAATTCCTAAATTTATTTTGCCCAAACCCGGATTCAAACTTGTAGATCTGGAATAGCTCGTCATAATTTTTCAAACTATGTCCTAAATTAAGGCGTAAGAGGACACCTGAAACTTTTAATTTAAGTTATCAGTCAAAAATCGGAAAATCGTTCGTAACTCGAAAACGCTTCATTTTTCTGGTGTTCATTGTACATCTAACCCCTCCTCATGAGTGTTCATTATACATCTAACCCCTCCTCATGACTCATTCTGTCTATTGGTAAAAACAACATGAAAACCCATTCAGTATTATTTTTACTTTATTGCGGGTGGACAGACGCGATGGAGGACTTTGTTTTATTGGGCGGAGCGAAGCGTAGCCTTATACTCCCTACAAACTGCAAACTTTTGTTACCCTACTCCTCCAAAACTACTCAACCGATTTTTACCAAATTTTTTTCTTC
>CM022879.1:27454950-27472481 GCA_012654025.1 Pachypsylla venusta | reverse complement strand
GCTACTACGGAACTTAATAAAGAAACGAGTATTGCAACATAAGCAAATTGGTTAGTGTAGGTACACTATTATTTCCTCTCTTACTATCCCTTTGAAGTTTAATCCAGGATATAAATTTTATCATGAAAAAAGTTTTATCTTATTATTCTTTTTTTTGTGATCAGTTTGAGAATTGCGTCTCGGCGGCGCGGCGTGGCGGTAAATCTACAAAGTGAAATGTCGGTAGGTAGTAGGTACCGACCATGTTTTATCGATGTTGGTATACTCAAAATTTAATTTTACTGTTCTCTACCAGCTGTGGGTACTAGACCAACAGGCCAAAAGATAATCATTTTTTATACTGGCGGGGGGGGGAGGAGGAGGCCCCGCGTTGTGAAAGTGCTTCGGGCCCCGCGGAAGGTTAATCCGGCCCTGGATATGTTACTTGTATTAAATAAATAAAAAAACTACGTTGCGTTTCTCATGATTGATATTATGGATTCGGTGTAAAATTAAATTTATCTAAAACTTTTATTGTGATGTTTATGCGGTATTGAGACTTTGTTTAGGAAAAAGAAACGTAAAAATTAATATAAAAATCATTTTTGTCAAAAGCCATTTTACGGCAATACGGCCCTGCCTGTAGGAGCGCTCCTATACATCCTACAGGAAAACTGTGTGAATTGAAATTGCAGGAATTTTAATTGTCGTTTAAACGAATCGTTACAACTGCTCGCCTAAAATTCACGGGAAGCAAGTTATTGAGGAAATCCTGGAATAAGGTTTTTTTGAGC
Source organism: Pachypsylla venusta (assembly GCA_012654025.1). Classification (NCBI taxonomy): domain Eukaryota; kingdom Metazoa; phylum Arthropoda; class Insecta; order Hemiptera; family Aphalaridae; genus Pachypsylla; species Pachypsylla venusta. Next base: position 27,471,708 of record CM022879.1, on the reverse strand, counting down.
GGCTTTTTCAAAAAATGGCGGAGAACGCACAAAAGGGTTGCGAGGTTGATTTTTAAAGAGGAGGTTCATACCTACAAATATATATGAAAATCGAAATTTCCCCAATTTTTGCATTCAAAAATATCTGGCTACTGGATTATAAAAGGTTTTTAACGACAATAAAAGGTTTTTAATGACAGTTTAAGAAAAAGCGAATCCCGACAATTATTGTCGGAGTCGTTGATTTGCATGATACCTGCCGGAATATTTCAGTTAGATGCAATTAAAGAACAATACAGTATTTTATAATGTTATACTGTTTCAAAGCTAGTAGTACGTTGTGACAGACCGCCATTTGTAAAATTAACAATCACCCTTCGGTCACGGAACCCTATAAATAAAATATAAATTTTACTATGTGTTAATTATAATTATATTTTCCATCAAATTAGAAAGAAAATTTAATGTTTATGTCTTTCAAAACATAATTTGAAAAAAACTTTTATTTAAAATACAACTAATTAAATTGTTTACCAACTTTCAGAAAAGAACGGCAAATGGTAATTGGAAGGCAGAGTGCGGAGAGGGTGACTTCGTGTGTTATTCTTTCTGACAGTCTTTCTTTGCCTGTTCGTTCATTTTTACTTTCTCTTCCATAGAAGATAAAGTATTGTATTCGTGCAGAAATTTTAGACANAAGTCCACAGACTTCAAACTTTAAAAGAGCAACATCTACATTCGAGGGTAGTGTGATAGAATGATTAAAGAAGAGAAAGTCTAGTACGGTTTTCCGTACCATTTATTTTTATATATTTTATTTACTTTTGAAAACTGAATAATTGGAATGAAAATAATATATTTTTTTGTTTTCATTTTAGATGTTAAATTGGATTTCTTTATAATAATAAAATTTCTAAAATAAATATGAATGTCAGGTGGAACTGTAAATTTTTTTTTTTTTCCGGGGCCGACTTTTTTCAGTACTAATTGTACCTACTTATTTACTTATTAACAGAATTTTAAATTGAAAAAAATCAGTTTATTACAACGGATTGGCCGATTTTTAATTGTTATGCATTTTTAAAACGGTTTTATAAGGACTCATGTTAGAGTGATAACTCCATTTTGTCACCAAAAAAGACCACTATATTAGATTTTAACCGGTTTTCGGCACATCCAGTTGTTCGTTTTAGGTAAACGTTTACAAAACACTTGGATTGAATAGGTTCTTCCTAAATCGTTCCTCCCTAAAAGACTCACATAGAATCGGACTTTCTTCAAAGAATTATACATACTTAATATAAAGTATTGACCGATTTCCCATCAGAAATATATGTTCTTCTTTGAAGTCTTATTCAGATCATGTGATTAATTTTGTGTTTCAGGCTCAGCCTTATGATTTTTATTCAGATCATGTGATTAATTTTGTGTTTCAGGCTCAGCTTTATGATTCTCATTCAGATCATATGATTAATTTTTGTGTTTCAAGCTCAGCCTTATGATTTTTATTCAGATCATGTGATTAATTTTGTGTTTCACGCTCATGCTTATGATTTTTATTCAGATCAAGTGATTAATTTTGTGTTTCAAGCTCAGCCTTATGATTTCTATTCAGATCAAGTGATTAATTTTGTGTTTCACGCTCAGCGTTATGATTTCTATTCAGATCATGTGATTAATTTTGTGTTTCACGCTCATGCTTATGATTTTTACTCAGATCAAGTGATTAATTTTGTGTTTCACGCTCAGCCTTATGATTTTTATTCAGATCATGTGATTAATTTTGTGTTTCAGGCTCAGCCTTATGCTTTCAACTGAAACTTTTACGTCATCAACAAAAGGTAAGACGAACACCATGATTATATTATTACTAGCGGGTTTGCCCGAGCTTTGCTAGGACCTCTATCTTGGCGCCTTTGAGTAATTTCCGTGTTAAGACGAACACCAGTTGACGATAGAAGACGCAACTATACGTATCCGTGTTTTCCATTGGGTGTAGAATTCTTTTTGGCGAAAGTCATTCTGTCTGATTCTTTCTTCGCAAATATTGGAGAATCTACCGTATCCCACCACTTTGTATTGTTACTGAAGGTGATCTCTTACCATTAGAGCTCTGTAATTGTATCTCTTAAAAGCGTCTCAATTGATTCTACCGTATCTCACCACTTTGTATTGTTTCTGGAGATGATATTTCTTACCAGTAGAGCTGTGCAATTGTATTGCTTAAAAGCGTCTCAATTGATTCTACCGTACCTCACCACTTTCTATTGTTTCTGAAGATGATGTTTCTTACCATTAGAGCTGTGTAATTGTATCTCTTAAAAGCGTCTCAATTGATTCTATCGTATCTCACCACTTTGTATTGTTTCTGAAGATGATATTTCTTACCATTAGAGCTGTGTAATTTTATCTCTTAAAAGCGTCTCAATTGATTCTACCGTATCTCACCACTTTGTATTGTTTCTGAAGATGATATTTCTTACCATTAGAGCTGTGTAATTGTATCTCTTAAAAGCGTCTCAATTGATTCTACCGTATCTCACCACTTTGTATTGTTTCTGAAGATGATATTTCTTACCATTAGAGCTGTGTAATTGTATCTCTTAAAAGCGTCTCAATTGATTCTACCGTATCTCACCACTTTGTATTGTTTCTGAAGATGATATTTCTTACCATTAGAGCTGTGTAATTGTATCTCTTAAAAGCGTCTCAATTGATTCTACCGTATCTCACCACTTTGTATTGTTTCTGAAGATGATATTTCTTACCATTAGAGCTGTGTAATTGTATCTCTTAAAAGCGTCTCAATTGATTCTACCGTATCTCACCACTTTGTATTGTTTCTGAAGATGATATTTCTTACCATTAGAGCTGTGTAATTGTATCTCTTAAAAGCGTCTCAATTGATTCTACCGTATCTCACCACTTTGTATTGTTTCTGAAGATGATATTTCTTACCATTAGAGCTGTGTAATTGTATCTCTTAAAAGCGTCTCAATTGATTCTACCGTATCTCACCACTTTGTATTGTTTCTGAAGATGATATTTCTTACCATTAGAGCTGTGTAATTGTATCTCTTAAAAGCGTCTCAATTGATTCTACCGTATCTCACCACTTTGTATTGTTTCTGAAGATGATATTTCTTACCATTAGAGCTGTGTAATTGTATCTCTTAAAAGCGTCTCAATTGATTCTACCGTATCTCACCACTTTGTATTGTTTCTGAAGATGATATTTCTTACCATTAGAGCTGTGTAATTGTATCTCTTAAAAGCGTCTCAATTGATTCTACCGTATCTCACCACTTTGTATTGTTTCTGAAGATGATATTTCTTACCATTAGAGCTGTGTAATTGTATCTCTTAAAAGCGTCTCAATTGATTCTACCGTATCTCACCACTTTGTATTGTTTCTGAAGATGATATTTCTTACCATTAGAGCTGTGTAATTGTATCTCTTAAAAGCGTCTCAATTGATTCTACCGTATCTCACCACTTTGTATTGTTTCTGAAGATGATATTTCTTACCATTAGAGCTGTGTAATTGTATCTCTTAAAAGCGTCTCAATTGATTCTACCGTATCTCACCACTTTGTATTGTTTCTGAAGATGATATTTCTTACCATTAGAGCTGTGTAATTGTATCTCTTAAAAGCGTCTCAATTGATTCTACCGTATCTCACCACTTTGTATTGTTTCTGAAGATGATATTTCTTACCATTAGAGCTGTGTAATTGTATCTCTTAAAAGCGTCTCAATTGATTCTACCGTATCTCACCACTTTGTATTGTTTCTGAAGATGATATTTCTTACCATTAGAGCTGTGTAATTGTATCTCTTAAAAGCGTCTCAATTGATTCTACCGTATCTCACCACTTTGTATTGTTTCTGAAGATGATATTTCTTACCATTAGAGCTGTGTAATTGTATCTCTTAAAAGCGTCTCAATTGATTCTACCGTATCTCACCACTTTGTATTGTTTCTGAAGATGATATTTCTTACCATTAGAGCTGTGTAATTGTATCTCTTAAAAGCGTCTCAATTGATTCTACCGTATCTCACCACTTTGTATTGTTTCTGAAGATGATATTTCTTACCATTAGAGCTGTGTAATTGTATCTCTTAAAAGCGTCTCAATTGATTCTACCGTATCTCACCACTTTGTATTGTTTCTGAAGATGATATTTCTTACCATTAGAGCTGTGTAATTGTATCTCTTAAAAGCGTCTCAATTGATTCTACCGTATCTCACCACTTTGTATTGTTTCTGAAGATGATATTTCTTACCATTAGAGCTGTGTAATTGTATCTCTTAAAAGCGTCTCAATTGATTCTACCGTATCTCACCACTTTGTATTGTTTCTGAAGATGATATTTCTTACCATTAGAGCTGTGTAATTGTATCTCTTAAAAGCGTCTCAATTGATTCTACCGTATCTCACCACTTTGTATTGTTTCTGAAGATGATATTTCTTACCATTAGAGCTGTGTAATTGTATCTCTTAAAAGCGTCTCAATTGATTCTACCGTATCTCACCACTTTGTATTGTTTCTGAAGATGATATTTCTTACCATTAGAGCTGTGTANGAAGACTTGAGTATAAAATGATTATCATTTTCACAATCGTACATATTTGCAACTTTAAAGTCATTGCTATCTGAAGACCAATGTGAAATGACATAATCATTGTCTAGGAAGACTTGAGTATAAAATGATTATCATTTTCACAATCGTACATATTTGCAACTTTAAAGTCATTGCTATCTGAAGACCAATGTGAAATGACATAATCATTGTCTAGGTATAATGGAAGACAAACTAACATTGTGCCAGCATTGTTCTTAAAACTTAGTGACCTGTCATTGTAACTTAAAAACTTTAATGAAAATAGTAAAAAGGGTCACAAAAAGTATCTGTTTACAGATAAAGTATACCATGGAAAGAACATCCGACATTTTCATCAGTGGTGTAAACAGTATACTATATTTCTGGGGGAGAAGATAGGACGGCAAGATTTTAAAGGTATATTAGGAGTACAAATGTTTCTTTAAGATCCAGCAAATCCTTGAAGGATCCGTCTCCATCTGTGTGTTATTCTAATATTATATTATTTATGGAGAAAAAATCGAATGAAATGTCTGCATGGATACACTTTATCTTCTATTGATTCTAGCTAAATTAGTACGTTCTAAATGAATATTTCCTTCTCCTAAAGTTTGACAGTTGTCTTACTAATTTGATTTATACCAAAACATATAGATATTACAGAGTTCCTTTCTGTGTTATATTGAACTAGCAAATTAACAGAGAATTTCATCAAAATCGTGTTGTGCTATAGTGTTGCTCCTAATTTTTCGTAGAAAAAAAATGATAAAAATTAATATACCTTTAACCCTAGAATTTCCAAGGGGGGGGGGCTACAAATTACCCGCGTTTTAGCAAAAAGCTTGTAGTAATCAAATTATGATACTTATTTTATTGAGACCTTTAATAGTAGGTCCATTAAGTTGGCCCGTCCACGGTGGAATTTCGTTGTTTTGGTGGGTGCTATTGTTTGTACTAGTTGTCACAAACAATATTTTCCATCATAGTATAAAAGTATGTATGTTCTAAGCCTTCTAAGGAATGATATTGAAGCCAAACTTTGTGCGGCTACTGTATGCCCACCTCCCCCTTTTGGCAATGCATGTACCAATACATTGATTGTCTAAAGAACTCTAAAGCTACCATAAATTGCCTAAATTGTCTAATTATCTGTACCACCTGCAAGAAATAAGTGTGTAAACACTGTCAAAAGACATTTGTCTGTGTGGGATATCAGGAAGAACAAAGTTCTGGTTCAGAATAGATTTCCTAGGGTCTAGCTTTTTTTTTTTTTTATTTTCATTTACATTATTTTATTATTCCTGGGATTAAATTTTATTTTTATGTAAGATATTAATAATAATTGATATAGTTTATATTTTTTTAGTTTTTAATAAAGAAATAGCGCCTTATTGTAATAAAAAAAAATTTCTTTATTTTGTTGGCGGGTACTTTTCCCCCCCCCCCCTTGCCAATGTACGTAATTGAATGGAGCTTGGCAATCCTAGGGTTAATATGCATGATAAATAATGAACGTGTATGTATTATGCCTGGAAAACGTCTTTTTTACCTACCTCCAAGGAATTGATTAATTTCCCTGGAGGTAGGACCAATAAAGGGTGTAACAGGTTGTGCCCAACGTTATAGTTGCCATATTATGGGCAAAAAGAAATATATTTTTCTTCCATCAATTTTTGATTTGAGCTTTTGTTACAAAGTTACAGGGTGTTTTGTGTTTATTTTTAAGTAGCCATATTTCCCATATTACAGCCCTTACTTAAAAAAAAATGATTTGGATAGTTTGAAAGAAAGTTTATACAAATGTTTTGCCATGTGGGATCATCTAAAGTCAAAATGGCGGCCATTTGAAATATGCAATATCGATTTTCTCAAAATTCAACCCATGAATTTTTATTTTTTTCCTCCCATTTAACAGTACATAAACAATAAAATAACTTTTGTTTCGATGACTTTGTCAAATAATGACGTCCATTTGCATCAATTTTCCGATATCTCTTACCGTTTTGGCTATACAATTAGTGATACATACACACACATTTATCTTTACATTGAGTTTTATTATTATTGAAGATGGTATTATCAACATCTAGTCCGGTGTCCTCAGAGTACCATATACTTAGGGTGATCATACGTCCGGCTTTGGAGACCCTGGATCCCCCGTCCCCAGCAATTGCTTGGTGACGCCTAAATGTCCCGCTTTTGACCATAGCAGTAAATTTTCGTGAAATGTCCCGCTTTTTCGTGAAACTAACATTTTAAAATTAAATGCTTCCGTTTGAGAAAAATCGGCCCGCGGACGGAAATCAAACCGGCTACCTAGGTTGCTCATGGTCAAGTTAAACATCAACTAAAGTTATGCTGAACTTCATGCACATTTTGAAGAAGAGCCCCGTCATACTGAAGAAAATTTGTTCTGTTGACAAATATTAAGGGAATGGATGCTAATTTTTGCATGCCATTAACACTAATAAATGAATAAAGGGCCCATATAAATTTCCCCCCCAAAAAATCCACGTACTCCACCCTCCCCCCCCCCAAAAAAAAAAAATACCGCGTCCCGCTTTGGCCCCAAATATTTCTATGCTCAAGAAGATTTGTTCTGCTCACAGATATTAGGAGAATGGATACCTATTTAAGGAAAAAGAGTTTGTACCTTGCTAATTTTTGCATGCCATTAACACTAATAAGTAAATAGAGGCCCCATATAAATTTCCCCTCCGCACAACCCCTCTCAAAAAATATCCGCGTACCCCACCCTCACGCCCGCCCCAAAAATTTCTAGTCACCCTACATATACTATGCTATCATTTTGGTCATTTTCGATTAAATCTATTACATAGTAGACTCTCCTTCTGGAATAACAATTGAGAGAGGAATGGCGTGTAATTCCCAATCCCAATGTTCCCTGTCAAATCATTGTTCCTCTAACATGTTTATTTTCTCGACAACATAAGTCGAACAAACATATTGAAATACAAATAAATAACGAAATAAAAGCCCCCCCAAACAAAATCAGCAAAACAAACTTTTTCTTAAGATTTTTGTAATACACAATGGAAAGACTAAATAAAAAAATAAATAGGAAAACCCCAATTTCTTTTTGTGTATGTGTGTTTGTTGGTGTGCTTATCAGATACAGGAAACCTCACTTCTGGCTCCTCCCCCCCCCCCTCACACANCCCCCCCCCCCCCCTCACACACACATTGTAGACTTTACTCCCGCTGTGTGTATGTTTTTGTTTATCCTCCGCCGTTTGCAGAGGAGGTGCTGTAATAATGTGTTCACCCTCTTAAAATTTTGAGCGTTATCCCCAATGTTACATCGTTTCTTGTTATTATATTATGCAAACATTGCTTCGCCAGGGCTCAATGGAATCACATCAACGTCTTCTTGACAAGAAAAAAAAAAAATCTTACACGTGCTCACTAATTAGATTTCCCCTATTATTTCTCCTCTTCCCTCTTCCTTCACATTTCTAACATCAAAGTTAGGGCCATATTATAAAATTCCACTTAAGTGTGAGTTGTGACTCCGACTACAAATTAGCAAATTGGCCACTCGTACTTGTAAAATTTCTGTTTTTATATTATAATAATTTCAGCCAGCGTCTATAGCACGTTGGATACACCAGTTCCCGTTAAATCACTGAAGTTAAGCAACGTCCAGTGAGGTTGTAACATGCTGGATATTTTTCCGGCACAACCCAGGCTGGGTGAGCTTAATGTGGGTAGCTGATGGTTTGCAAGTTTCCAGCAAATGGAGGGTGAAACCCCCGTTTTGAATGAACAATAAATGTTAAAGAGAAGTTAAGCCAAATTAAAAAAAAAAATATTCTTATAAAATTATTTTTTTGTCAGAACATTTTTTAAAATACAAATTAGACACTCAAGTGGTAGGTAGTGACCACTCCAAATCTCACTCAAGTAGATTTTTATATAATATGGCTTATAATTGCTCAGAAGTAAATATTAGAATTTGCTTTGAAACTGCCTTTCAAAATGTCTATAAAAAGTGCAAATTACTTTATTCTATTTTCTGTCACTTTAAACTTTCTCTCTCTCTCTCTTAACTCACTTCCCACATCCACTTCATACTCTTCTCCACGCGTCTATCTCTTAACTCACTTCCCACATCCACTTCATACTCTTCCCCACGCGTCCCGCGTCGTGTCTTTGTTGAAAATTCCCATCTTATTTCAAATGATTTGTTATATCGCGTTTGAATCAAAATAAACGTTTTGAATTTATAATAGAGGCGTCAACACAATCGGATGGATAGAAAGAGAGAGGAAAAAGAGATATAGCAAAATTAGAAACCTATTGTCAGTAGAATTTTTTTGTTTCTTTAATTTGGCTTAACGTCTCTGTAAAATCTATTGGTTATTCAAGACGGGGGTTTCACCCTCCAATCACTGGAAACTTCCAAACCAGCTACCCACATTGACCTTATGTAATATTGTAAGGTGTAATACTCATCATCACCACCAACAACAACATCAACAATAACAACAATAAGAACAGCAACATCATGAATAACAAGAAAGACAACAACATCATCATCATCAATAACAACAACAATCAACATCATCATCATCATCACAAATAACAACAACAAGAACAGTATCAACAACAACAAAAACAACATCATCAATAAGAACAACAACAACAAAAACAACATCATCAACAACAACAACAAGAACAGTTTCAACAACAACAAAACAACATCATCAATAACAACAAGAACAAGAACAATATCAACAACAACAAAAACAACATCATCAATAACAACAACAACATCATCAATAACAGCAACAACAAGAACAATATCAACAACAACAACAAAAACAACATCAACATCATCAATAACAACAACAACAATATCATCAATATCAACAACAAGAACAGTATCAACAACAACAAAGACAACATCATCAATAACAACAACAAGAACAATATCGACAACATCATCAATAACAACAACAAGAACAATATCAACAACAACGAAAACAACATCGTCAATAACAACAACAACAAGAACAATATCAACAACAACAAAAACAACATCGTCAATAACAACAACAAAAACAACATCATCAATAACAAGAACAAAAACAACATCATCAATAACAACAACAAAAACAACATCATCAATAACAACAACAACAAAAACAACATCATCAATAACAACAACAAGAACAATATCAACAACAACAAAAACAACATCATCAACAACAAGAACAATATCAACAACAACAAAAAAAACATCAACATCATCAATAACAACAACAAGGACAACAACAGCAACATGAACACACCAACATCACCTTCCATGATTTCACCTTGGCTATCAAAAAAAAAATCTTGGGTACGGCCCTGCCTGGTCTTACGGGAATCGGATACACCTATACAAAAACATTTTAAAAAATATAGAGTTGTCCCTAAAATTGGTTTGAAATGAGAGGCCCATACACATTCACCCTGCTTCGTATAAGCTAGGGGAGTTGTGCATTTGGTTAAATGAAAAATCACCAAAACTCTGCCAAGGCTATTCTTTTACAAAATAGCTTCTTTTTTTTAGCAAAAAGTTCTGGGCACGTATTTCTATTTTTTTACTGCAGAAAAAGGACAAAAGTATCTTTCATAGAGCAACCCTTTGTGCTATAAATTTCTAATAACCCTTCTTTATATTCATGGTCGGATACAAAAAGGAGCGCTTATCCGCTGAAAAAAAAAAAGAAATATCCTTTTTTTCATCACAGAAAATGGACTAAATCAGGAAATTGTATAAATTAAATGCCATGTTATACAATACCGTAAAATGCTTGCATTGATTAATATTCAGTCGTGTGCCCTTTATACAAAATGAACTTTTGTTAATCGCATATCCAAAGTTTAATATGAAAGTTACAGGGATTCCACAATACAGAGTGACAGCCCGGACCACTGTGGTATACAACACTATGATTATGTATGTACCACATCAACTATCGCAATTTCTCTCGCAATTGTTCTCAACCAATAAGATGGTCTTCGTGTTAAAATAAAAAAATAGACTCTTCAGTGGAAAGTAACCACTAGGCGAGGTTGATGCCTGAGGCATTTTCTACCACTTAACCCTTAGACTGAAATACTCAAATTAATGAGAAAAAATTCTGCCTCTGCTGAGGATCGAACCCACGCCCTCCTGTTTACCAGACGAGCGCTTAACCACTGAACTACCGAGGCAGGTAGTCCTCGTGTTAATAGGAGGACTGTATTTCTGAAAAGTTGAGCATGTGGAAATCTTGGAGAGGATAAGTGTTAACCAGTAGTTCTGCGAACTGTAGATCTCATCAATTTAAAATGGGCCCCAAAAGGACCTGGGTGGCCTAATTCAGCCAAAAAACTGTTCGAACTATATGGGCATAATTCATTTATTTACTATGTGTTTTATCCAAATCGAAAAGTTCTGCAAAAATTATCGTGCTAGACTTCCTTCAGTCGGTTCAAAGAGAGGAATTAAAATAAAATTAATGAAAATGTATATTGATTTGTGTTATTATGTCACTATTTTTGTGGGCATCATAGCATTACAAGGTATTCTCAACAATCAGTTCAATATCACTAACCCTAAGCTGCACTTTAACCAATTTTCTTATAATGTTACTACTACTTGTCGCTATTACCATAGCTACTCAGTTGACATCAGGAGGCTGAGTTACCCCCAATCAAAACCAGACCAAGTAGGAAATTAAAAAAAAAAACTTTATCAAATTTTCGACCCGTCCAGGAATCGAACTTGGAACCTCCTTGGTGCAAGCCGCCAAGCGTGATGCGCACTCTGCCACGAAGTCGTGTAAAGAAGAGTGAGAGACCCATTAAGGTGGACCAAAGAAAGATTACTTTTTTGAGATGGCGGACGCAACGCCGCGCCGGTGACATCTTGGAAAAAAAACGTTTTTAAGAACAAAGAGTTGTTGTAATTAAAATTACAACACATCAAACACTTTTAACATGACGAGCTTTCATCAATATTTCATTGACAAACTTTCATCAATATTTCATTGGAATTGGTTTTGTAAACAATTACATGCTGCTTTTTTACGAGTGTAAGGACAGACAGATGTTTGATGAGGAACTTTATATAGTAAAGGATAGAAAGACAGAGTTAAAACTAGACCTCACTTCGTTCGGTTAATTAATATTATTATTAGTAGTAAAATACCTACATCCTACATCTATAATAATAAAACTCTATATTAATGTAACGATAAATGTGTCGAAATATTGATGAGAGAAAACATATAGGTTGAAACCCCAGAAATATTATCAGAATTCAAAAATGTCGAACCGTTTTCGAGTTACGGCTGACAAGCAGACGTTTCTCTCTACGTTCGATCAATAAAAATAATCAGTTACCAGGCTATTTAATCCTCATTAATTTTTTTTAAAAAATAAGAATTTGACATTTAATTAACCATTTTTTAGAATAGAAAATGGTTTTTATTTTTACATTTATTATTTTGTTGGGAACGACGCGACGCTAGGTTTACAGCGTACGAATGACCTCGAAGTAATGTTTTGCATTTACGAAGTGTTTTTTAAAAGTACAATTGGAGGCTCTTTCCATTTAACCCCTCCAAAACATTGATACCCGTTCATAAAAATGTGATAAGTTGATAAATACATAATAGTTCACACAGTATTTAAAAAAAAAATTGAAAAGGAACGTAAACAATAAATTTGTTCTGCAGCTCGGCGCTCTACGAAAACAACACACTCAAAAAGAGAGAGAAAGAAGTGAATTTATTGTTTTCAATAAAACCGTTTGTTCTTTGGGGGCAATAATATAGTTGGAAGCGTTTCGAACAATTCAGCACACACTTATTTGCAAATGCTGCTGTCCCTCACGTACCCCTGTTTTGCTATTTTAAACATAAAAAATATATGTATTTCAGAATATCTCAAAGTGGGGGAATAGAATTGTTTTTTGGTGGGCAGTGTTGTTACAAACAAGGCTATTATAATTTAAGAGAGAAAAAAAATACATTTTTTTCTGATTTGAGGTTTTGTTACAAAAGATATCAACAGAAAAAAAATCCAAACATTCATCATTTCAAATAATAAAACAATATTTTTTTTGTTTGGCTTAACGTTCCTTTAACATCTATTGTTTATGTGAAACGGGGGTTTTACCCACCATTCGCTGGAAACTTGCAAACGAGCTACCCATATTGACCTCACCCAGCCTGGGTTGGGCCGGAAAAATAGCCAGCATCAAGAAGGCGCGAACCCACGTGGAAACCCACATAGAACAACCTAGCTGGACGTTGCTTAACTTCAGTGATATAAAGGGACGTGGTATATTCAACGGTCCATAGACGCTGGCTATACCAATAAAATTGAAATGAGAAGAAGTATAAAATCCCTTAAAAGTAAGACTCCGGCACTGCTTGCAAAGTCAGTTCTCTTCGGCGGATTGATCTTCCTGTTTAAACGGAGTTGTTTTTTTAGTCATAATTCAGTTTTATGAGGTACTTCTCTGAGTTTAACGCCAATATTTAGACTCATAAATTCACATTCAAATAGAAATAGTTCCTGTTTTATGTTAATAAACTTTGAATCCATCCTAGCAGGAGTAAGAGAAGAGGGGGTTGCTGTTATCATTCATTGGGTTTGACTAGGTGGGGGGGGGGCATACCCATCCACACTGATACCAATACTGTATTAATTCGTGTTGGTGTTCTGCATATGAATGTGGGGAATGTAGAATTGAAAATTATATAAAAAAATTGGAGCGGCAGAGAAGTGCATTAGTGACGAATGAAGTAAGCAGCAAACACTGTGAGGTCTTATCACCTCATCTATCCCCCATCATCTATCCCCCATCGACCTATGGATGAGGCCCAGAGATGCAGCTATTTACTTGGGGCTTTCAGTTGAAGAGACTGATGATGGTGGCCGACGATGAAGTATCGCTACAACAACAACAGGTCTTATCACCTATTTTTTAAATATTCCTCTGAGGTCTTATCAAGCATATTTTTCTACAAAATAGAATATCTATTTTTTTTTGTCCGACTTAGGGTAGAACCATAGGGTCCTCGAACAAGGGAAAAATCCCACGTTCAAAATATTTTTCCCGTTTGGGGAAAAAAATTTTGCTCAAGCAATAAAGGCAATATTGAAAAAAAACGTATTTTTTCAATATTCCTCTGAGGTCTTATCAAGCATATTTTTCTACAAAATAAAACACCTATTATTTCAATATTCCTCTGAGGTCTTATCAAGCATATTTTTCTACAAAATAGAACACCTATTTTTTCAATATTCCTCTGAGGTCTTATCAAGCATATTTTTATACAAAATAGAATATCTATTTCTTTGGTCCGACTTAGGGGAGAACCGTAAAGTCCTCGAACAAGGGAAAAATCCCACGTTCAAAATATTTTTCCCCTTGGGGGAAAAAAAATTTTGCTCAAGCAATAAAGGCAAGGCCGTAAAAATGTTTCCTAACCTGTCGAGGGGGGTTAAAATATGTCAATAAAGCTAACAAGTAAACATAAAAAGTTAAAAACAAAACAAAATAGAAGTAAAAAAAATAAAAATATGGTTGGTGGGATTTTTCCCGGGATGTGTCACGCCGCACGCGACAAAAATCCCACAACTATGGGACCCTGCGGTTCTCCCCGGAGTCATATCCCTATTTTTTTCTTCAATATTCCTCTGAGGTCTTATCAAGTATATTTTTCTACCAAATAGAACACCTATTTTTTCATTATTCCTCTGAGGTCTTATCAAGCATATTTTTCTACAAAATAGAACACCTATTATTTCAATATTCCTCTGAGGTCTTATCAAGCATATTTTTCTACAAAATAGAACACCTATTATTTCAATATTCCTTTGAGGTCTTATCAAGTATATTTTTCTACAAAATAGAACACCTATTTTTTCAATATTCCTCTGAGGTCTTATCAAGCATATTTTTCTACAAAATAGAACACCTATTATTTCAATATTCCTCTGAGGTCTTATCAAGCATATTTTTCTACAAAATAGCACACCTATTATTTCAATATTCCTCTGAGGTCTTATCAAGCATATTTTTCTACAAAATAGAACACCTATTATTTCAATATTCCTCTGAGGTCTTATCAAGCATATTTTTCTACAAAATAGAACACCTATTTTTTCAATATTCCTTTGAGGTCTTATCAAGCATATTTTTATACAAAATAGCACACCTATTTTTTCAATATTCCTTTGAGGTCTTATCAAGCATATTTTTATACAAAATAGAACACCTATTTTTTCAATATTCCCCTGAGGTCTCATCAAGCATATTTTTCTAAAAAATAGAACACCTATTTTTTGAATATTCCTCTGAGGTCTTATCAAGGATATTTTTCTACAAAAAAAGAACACCTATTTTTTCAATATTCCTCTGAGGTCTTATCAAGCATATTTTTCTACAAAATAGATCACCCATTTTTTCAATATTCCACATAAGAACATTGTGTACATATTCAAAATCCTAAAGCATATCAATTTAAATATACATTCCATTTCCATTAGATTTTCTTTTTTTGATTTGGCTTAATGTCTCTGTAATCTTTTGGTCATTCAAGACGGGGGTTTTATTCTCCATTCGTTGAAACTTGCAAACCAGCTACCCACATTGACCTCCCCTAGTCTGGTTTGGGCCGGAAAAATAGCCACCATCAAGAAGGCGTGATCCCACGTGGACGCCCACATAGAACAACCTCACTAGACGTTGCTTAACTTCAGTGATCTAACGGGAACTGGTGTATTCAACGTGCCATAGACGCTGGCTACCATTAGATTTAATGTTAGTAATAATTATTTATCAATACCCTAACAAATAATTAATTTTGGGATTGTAGTCAAAATGATGCGTTTTTTCAAAATAAATTTGAAGGCGACTCGACTTAAGATACACTGCTATTGCTTGATGCGTCCATTCATATCGAATTGAATTGATCGCGTCTAGAGTAACTCTAGACGCGATTTCATAATTCTTGTTGATCTTCTGCTGCGAAAGTATATAACTAACATAACAACAAATAGCATTTATTGTATTAGGGGTCTGGAACAGGGGAGGAGTGTCTGGCAACCCTTGACATTTTTTTTCCTTTTTTTAAACTCGCTTTATTATTGGCTGTCATGCGTCATGGATCCATTTTTGAGGATTATACATACGCATTATAGACATGGCTGTAAAAACGTTCCTAACCTCTCTAATTGGGTTTAAATTGGTTAAAAAAAAAAAAAAAAAAAGTTCAAAGGGTTGCCAGACGAACTCCTCTGCGGTTCCAGAACCTTGTATTTGCAGTTTTTTTTTAAGTTTAAGGGCCATATTATAAAACTCCGGTTAAGTGTGAGTTGTTACTCCGACTAAAAATTGGCTAACCTGCCACTCGCACTTGTAAAATCTCTATTTTATATCATAAGTAGCTGTTTCGCTCGTGCTTCGTTACGGCCTATAGCTTGGCGCCTTAGGGGTATGGCCGTTCCCGTGCTAATTGCTATCTCTCTCGCTCAGTGTATTTTTTATGAGGATTGTTTACTTTTCGCGATTTCTACCCCATAAAATTAAAATTTCGCAAAATCTTTTCTTAGTGCACACATCATGGTGCGTCTAAGGTCCCTGCCATTAATAGTTTCCGCTCTACGTTGATCAGTCACTCATTGCCTTTTATCTAAATACTATACAACCGCATGTGTAACTGACTCACTGACTCATGATCAAAATGTGTGGCCTAAACGGTGCTATCTAGAGAAAAATTGATGGGAATGGACCCCCCCAAAACCATGACCAAAAACCTCAGGAAAATTATCAGAACAAAAAAATGTCAAACCGTTCTCGAGATACAGCAAAATTTCCAATTTAGCGACTAAATTCGTCAAGTCACGGTCCGATATCTTGAATTTTGTCTCGACAACATATCAACTCAAAGCGAGAAAGTTTTAGATGGCCTTCCAGTCCTTCATTTAGGAGAGAGTTTGCAAAATTGTGTCCAGCCGTTTCAAGGCTACGAGTTTGAAACCCGGATTGGGCAAAATTAAAGGACCCCGCACAAAAAGATAGGAGATGTGTTTTCGATCAAATTCGCTGAAACTTTGCAGGGAGGTTACTTTTAGGGTGTAAATCAAAAGTGTCCATGTGCTC
>CM022879.1:27434366-27449099 GCA_012654025.1 Pachypsylla venusta | reverse complement strand
CCTCCCGACATGAAAATCTCACCTGCCCCCCCCCCCTCTAGGCCAGATGCTGGCTACGCCCTTGCACTCTGTAGTAGTACAGAGGGAACTGAGTGAGATGTACAGTTCACACATCAAATAGTAATTAGATACTCTTCTACCCAGTGGCGGATTTAAACTTTCGCCGCCTCTAGGAAATTTAGAACTTTTCATTCGTTAGAGAAATAAGAACATTAATGAAAAAACAATGCTCGAATCTCATTTATTTTAGTTCAATTATTGCAGCCTAGGTACTCGTCAAAAACTCACACTTCAATTACTTCACATGAAGGCCCAACATCAAGATGCTCATGCGCGTATATATGAAAGCTTTACGGCATTTGCTATATGTATAATGCAAACTGTACAGTATCTTTCTGATTTTCAATCGTGTTAAAAGTGAGAAAAATGTATAAACATAGACACTATTTTCATTGCAGGCAAATCCAAAAAAGTTGCCATATTTTGCCGCCCCTAAATTCTGCTGCCCTAGGCCATGGTCCATATTGCTTGTACGGTAAATCCGCCACTACTTCTACTTCTTCACACCTGTCTTTGTGGAAGCGACTACGACTGACTTCAAGCGACAAACTCGATTTCAAGTTTGTAACGCAGTGGCGGGTTTACCGTAGAAGAAACATAGGCCATAGCCTAGGGCAGCAAAATATGGAGCATCTTAAAGATGGATTTTTATTTGTTTTTTGGATTTAGGTGCAATGAAAATAGTGTCTATGTTTATACATTTTTCTCACTTTTTACACGATTGAAAATCAGAAAGATACTGTATAGTTTGCATTATACACAGCAAACTCCAACTGCCGTAAAACTTTCAAATAAACGCGCGTGAGCATTTTGATATTGCGCATTCATGTGCAGTAATTGAAGTGTGAAACGCGTGTGGATAAACATGATTGCGCCTGGCAACAGAGCATAACCTTGTCAGAATAGGGGTGGCGCGCTATATTGCCAAGGAGCGCTGAAGGATTAAATCCGCCACTGTTGTAACGTGCTGTCGTTTGCTCGTAAAGAGTACTGTGAGTTTTTAATCTTTTCCAGAGGAATTCCTTTGAAACAACTTATATTCTGTGCTGCGATGGTTTCTTTTCCAAAGAAAACTCATCTCTCCAATTATATTTCTGTTTCTCGGAAAGAAATAAACAATCATACCATTACCCACCAGTAATATATTTTCAAATTAAATTGTCTTTTTGGAGGTAATATCTTTTCAAAAAGATTTTCTACACGAAAACCAATTGAGTCCGAGATATTATTATGTGCGATTGAAAAATTATTACTATTTTTAGCGTTTTGCCTGCGGCTATTTGACAAATTTGATTTTGTATTTGATCACCTTTACACGCCGAAATTATTTTATGTTGTGTTTCTTGGTTTAATTTAATTTGAATTATATTGGTCGTGTCATCATCTCGATATTTTCTTTCTCACAGCGAAAGTACAAATCATTTTTGAAAATTCAATTTATTACAGAAAAAACTCTGTCAGCTCTCGAACGAATTGTTCAGGGGCGTCCACACTATGTCGATCGACACAGTCGACATAGTGTGGACGTGTCGATCGACATTCGTCGAGTCGAATGTAACTCGAATGAACTGGATTTTTTTATGACAAGATGTCGATTCGAATGAGTAAAGTTGTAAGTGTGGACGTGTAGAACGTGTCAAAAAAAAAGCTTTAAACACTTAGTTTTTGTGAAATAACCATACAATAGGAGTGCGTTTATTTGATGCGTTTATAAAAAATAAAATAATATTTTTTAACGTAAAACTTAAATGTTCATACCTATTTATCCCTAAATATGAACAACTTAAACAACCGTAAACTTGAAAAAAAAAAAATGTATCAAAACACTTGAAAATAGGCGTAAATATTCGGAAGTCTCACTTCTAACCTAACCTAACTAATATTCCCCCCTTCCTCCTTCTATGCAACCGGAGAAGTGAGGCATTCGAATAATAATCTAAGTCAATTTTCTTTTTTTTTTATTTCTTTTTTAAGTATATTAATGTTATTGTGATTTTATTTAGCATCAAAATGAACTTTTCTGAAGAACAATCTCGCAGTTTCATTGAAATGTACAGGGCCGACCCCAACTCTGGGATTCTACACATAAAAAATTGGCAAACTACGTCTACACAGCAGTGGTTTGTGTGGACGGAGCAAATGTCGCCTTTGTCGAACGACATTGCCGATCGACATGATGTGGACGTACCTTTCGATTTGAACAATGAACGTGGCGAGGACATTCAGAATGGTCATGGAATTAGATAATTTGACACCGAGTGGCTCATTATTGGAGGGGATTCTACATTTCGTAGAACTACTAGTTTCGGCATTGCATAATGGGCAAACGCAGCACCTAATACTATTCAAATGTTATTAGTAAACTAGTAAAATTTAATAGTATTTTTTGTGGAAATTGAGAGTGGGGGCAGCTTATCAGTGACTGAAAAAGTGGAGTCTAGATTTAAATGAAAGATTTTACTTTATATGTGTGTTTGTATCTCTATAACTTTCGAACGCCTTGTTCGATTATGATAAAACTCGGATTAAGGTGATGACCATTTTAACTGAGTGAGGTCTACAGTTCACAGAACTACTAGTTGAAATTGGTAATTTATCGTAATTGAAAATAAGAATTCTAAAATAGCGTCTATGGAACGATGAATACTAAATTCGTATTAAGATCTTAATAATTATATACCATAATAATTACATCACTCAAGTTAAGTTACATCCAGCGAGGTTTCACTAAGTGTGTGTAGGTAGTATTCATGATAAGACAGTTTGTAAGTATCAGGTGAAAGAAGGGATAGCCGATCTCCGTGGCCGAGTTGTTAAGAGCTCTAACTCTTGGTCCGGAGCGAAAATTTTCTCATCGAATTTTCTCGTTTCCAGAATGGCATGGCTGTAAGGGGGAGTGCCCTGAAGTAATGCGAAAGCGGTTCAGGGGCATAACTTTTTTTTATAAAAAAGGTGAAAGGAAGTTTAACCCTTGTTTTTAATAACCGTCCATGTTAAAGAAACGTTCGTCCAAAAAAAGATAGAAAAGAAAACTTAAGGACTTTTGCTATTAGGTCTTAATTTTAAGGATATTATTGTTTGTCTTTGACTTCTTTTGTGTGTTGAGATGATCTTTTTCTAACAGTCTTCCTAACGTTTTTCATTCTTAAAATATTGAAAAAAACTTCATGAAACAGACATGCCAGTATACTTTTGAATTACACAAAACTTTCAATAACAAAAAGGGTTTTGGATTAATCATAAGGAAACTATTAAAAGTTTTGTTCACTTCAATTGTTGAAAAGTTCTCTCGGTAATACATTAAGCACGAGGAGCCGATGCGATGATGAGAAAATAACTTTAGGAAGGTTATTCAAATGCTACTGACAGATGAGCACTTCTAATATTGAATGGTCTACACCTGCCTATATTGATTCAGAATTTAGGAGCCGATGCGATGATGAGAAAATAACTTTAGGAAGGTTATTCAAATGCTACTGACAGATGAGCACTTCTAATATTGAATGGTCTACACCTGCCTATATTGATTCAGAATTTAGGAGCCGATGCGATGATGAGAAAATAACTTTAGGAAGGTTATTCAAATGCTACTGACAGATGAGCACTTCTAATATTGAATGGTCTACACCTGCCTATATTGATTCAGAATTTAGGAGCCGATGCGATGATGAGAAAATAACTTTAGGAAGGTTATTCAAATGCTACTGACAGATGAGCACTTCTAATATTGAATGGTCTACACCTGCCTATATTGATTCAGAATTTAGGAGCCGATGCGATGATGAGAAAATAACTTTAGGAAGGTTATTCAAATGCTACTGACAGATGAGCACTTCTAATATTGAATGGTCTACACCTGCCTATATTGATTCAGAATTTAGGAGCCGATGCGATGATGAGAAAATAACTTTAGGAAGGTTATTCAAATGCTACTGACAGATGAGCACTTCTAATATTGAATGGTCTACACCTGCCTATATTGATTCAGAATTTAGGAGCCGATGCGATAATGAGAAAATAACTTTAGGAAGGTTATTCAAATGCTACTGACAGATGAGCAGTTCGCCGTCACCTCCGTCGGCCATTGCAGCGAGGGAATATTTTACGTGTCGGAGCTTGTCGGTAGGTTGACTGTACGCTTGTAAAAAACGTAGTGTGCATTGGCTGACGTCTCTGTTACGTAGGTTTAAAAATATTTGCTTGAAAATATCTGCTTGTTTGTAAAATTAATTAACTATGAGTGATGAAGAAAGCCTTGACCAAAACGAACTTTTAATAGGAGAAGTGAGAAAATATGAAGATCTAGTCTAATGCCCAAAACAATGTGTGATATTCGCCCTCGTCTTTCCTTCTAAGAAATATATATTGCACCCATATTTGCCTTTTCTTCTTCCATATCCAGAATAAGCGCAATTTGTCCAAGCTCTTCATTTGTAAATTCACTCTTGTTCAAATTTTTACATACGTCACAGTCTACGGGCAGACAAACTGACTGCTGCCAATCTCCGTGGCCGAGTTGTTAAGAGCATTGACTCTTGGTCCGGAGGTTGTGGGTTCGAATCCCGCCCGGAGCGAAAATTTTCTGATCAAATTTTCTCGTTTTCGGAATGGCATGGCTGTAAAAGGAGTGCCCTGAAGTAATGCGAAAGCGGTTCCGGGGCATAACTTTTATAAAAAAAAAACTGACTGCTGGCCGGTTGTCGGCTAGTATGGATTTAGGTCATATCTTCGGTTCGGTGACGGTGACCTTACGTATAGTGGGAATCGCGCCTAAAGCTTCCTAACGCTATAATAGGCACAGTGCGCATGCTCCAAATACCAACCGTAGTATACTCTAACCTCTGAATATCAAACGATACTTACTTGATAAAAAAACTTTTTACGCTTTCGGATTCACCATCAACCTACTCGAACTATACAATTAGAAATGGCAGTAAATTTGAAAGAGAGATAGAGATTAGCGTCATAATTAATGAGGAGTAATTAGCCAATCCCATAAAAAAAACAATAAAACTAAATTATGCAATTCTAAAAGGAAAATGAAGATTTTTTTATCCTCCGCTATGTTTTATACTGCAAGTCACATTCATTAATGCACTTTATGATGCACAGTTGTGTGCAGTGTGTACACGAGATAGTATTATCATATATATTAACCGCCAACTATGCTGGCAATTAATGGGAACTAGTACTGCGATCTAACTCGTTACCTTAGGTCTTCAGGACAACAAGGTGTTTGCCAACTTTAAAATCATCCCTCACTGCAATAGATGACACCCATTTAGGTGAATTAGGAATTGCGCGCCTAATAATAGCACCTTCAATGATTGGCACCCATTTTAAAGTTTCGGGTGGACCTAGAAACGTAATACAGGGTGCGGCAATTAGTATTTCCACATTTGAAAGAGCTGGTAAATAAAAACGAAATGAGATATTTGAAAAATTATTTTGTATTCTGAAAGCTTGTGTATTCTATTTTTTTTTTTTTTTTTTTTTTTTTTTTTTTTTTTTTTTTCATCTATGTTTTGTAAATAACGTCTTACAAATGGCGGCCTTGGTGAGTAATGAACATTTGGAGTCTTTCGCGGAAATTTTCCATGACTCTCCTCAGCATACCAGCATCAATTGGGATGATTTCTTCCAGAATTGCCCACCTTTACTCTTCGAAGGTCCCAAGGTGATGTTTGAAGACCTCAGCCTTGATTTAACCCCACAGAAAGAAGTCACAGGGACTTAAATCCGGTAAGCGAGGGGCCCACGAAATGTCATGCTGTAAGGAGATCACGTGACCGGGGAATGCTGTAAGGAGATCACCGTGGTACTAAAGTTGTGAACCCATCTCAAAACTGTTTTTCGACCAGGAACTGGATCTGTGAAGTGCAAACCATACCTTGTGCGGAACACCCTCTGAGTGGCTTTAATGGAGTCTCATTTTTTTTTTTAAAAAAAACAACTTGACAACGAACGTCAATAGATAACTAAATCATTTATTTCTCACTCCTCTTCTTAAGTTATCTGTTATCAAATATCTCCTCTGTGTTAGGTATAAATTAGGTTAGTTATTGGGTAGGAATTTCAAAGGGTTGGGTGGAAGAGAATTCCTCAGGAATTAAGCCCGCCCTTTGAATTAACGTTTCTCTCTATCTCCCTTTCTTTCTCTCTTCTTTCTTTCCTTTTTTCTCACTCTTCTTTTTTATGTCTCCTTCTTCTTCCTTCATACCTACAAACATATATAAAAATCGAGATTTCCCTAATTTTTGCAAGCAAAAAATCCCTGACTACTGGGGTATTATACGCACTCGCAATGTTACACAAAACAATCTCAGCATCCACTTGTCTTCGTTTGATAACTATTGACTCTTCCGACTCTGTAAAACACATGTATATAACGCCCATTACCAGATATATATATATATATATTTTTCAATATATTCCATCTCAAATCTAAGCCTGGATATCTAAAATTATTGGGGGGGGGGGATTACACAGCATTTTACACTTCGCTAAAACTCCATCGATATATTATAGTGTCAAGATATTCCCCTCAATTCAGATCCATGTATACATGTACATAGAAGATATCATTTTGCAATTGTTTGTGGTGTATTAAATTATATGGGGTAGTCCGAAAGTACATTTCCTATGTACAAATGAAATATTTGAACGAAGAGTAGTATAGAATAAAATAAGAGACATTTTTTAAACATTATTATTTTTTTTTTTAATTTGGCTTAACGTCTCTTTAACATCTATTTTTCATTCGGGACGGGGGTTTTACCCTCCATTCGCTGGAAACTTGCAAACCAGCTACCTACAATGACCTCACCCAACCTGGGTTGGGCAGTTAAAATGAGCCAACGATACGTGGTTTTCCCAAGCGGTCACCCATCCAATTACTGACCACGCCCGAAGTTGCTTAACTTCAGTGATCTGGTGTATTCAACGTGGTATGATCGTTGGCTTTAAACATTAGTAAGTTGTGAAGGGAATTTAAAGGAACATCCCCGCCAGTGTCTAGGGCACGTTGAATATACCAATTCCCGTTAGATCACTGAAGTTAAGCAATGTCCAGATAGGTTGTGCCATGGGGGTGTCCACGTGGACTCGCGCCCTCGTGATGCTGGCCATTTTTCCGGCCCAACCCAGGCTGGTCAATGGTTAATGTGGGTAGCTGATTTGAAAGTTTCCAGTGAATAGAGGGTGATTGAAAAATGTTGAAAAGACGTTAAGCCAAATTAAAACATCCACACCACACAGTGGAAGAGTCAGTGACAGTGCTCTCACAGTGATTTTAATAACAAACGTCAGTGTTTTGTCCGTTCTCTGCCAGTAATTTTCCAAGCCAAATCACTGTGAAGATCACGGTAATCCGGCGTCGGAGAGCAGTGTCACTGACATCTTCACTATGTAGTGTGAATATTCGTTGCCATAATTTTTTGATATTTTGGCGAGATATTTCGACGCATCTTTGAGTCCACCCGTGTGTCTCACATTTCAAACGCTCTCATATCGCCTAAATTTCGCCACTATAGAAGGGGTTGTGGGAGTTGTTAGAACATTTATCATTGTCTTATAGTTTGTTATTTTTTGGCCGATTTTTCTTTCGAAATCAGACAGTTTTTTCGCTCGCAGTAAAATATCTTGCGATTGAAAAAAAAAAAGAAAATGATATTTTCAAAATAATCTTCTTAATATATAAATCAGAAATTTGTGTGTACCTATGTATGAGGGGTTGTCTATTACGATACCACAGCCCAAACGGTAGCTGATAGCGTAAAAATTATGGGAATGGACCCCCACAAAATCAAAATCTACGACCCTGTCAGCTCTCGAACGAATTGTTCTTGCCATTTGATGATACATATTTCAGGAAAATTATCAGAACTAAAATATGTCAATCCGTTTTCGAGTTACAACCACATTTATAATTTCATCACCAAAATCGGACAGTTACGATCCGATATCTTAAAATTTGTCGCGACAACATATCAACTCAAAGCGAGAAAGTTTTCGGTGACCATTTAGTCCTTATTTTAGGACATTTTCTTTTCAAAGGTAAGGCCAACCATTCCAGTGTTACAGGTTTGAAACCAGGAACGGGTAAAATAAAATTTAGAAAGTACTAATAGTCAGAATGACCATGCCTCTAAGGCGCCTGGCGAAACGTTTAAATGTTGGGTTTTGAAGGTTGCAATATACAGGCTGGGCACAAACCAATACCCNCCCCCCTCCCCCAATTTCCATTGTCCTTGAAAAACAGAACTAGCAATATAAATATCGTAGCGAAGCACGGGCGAAACAGCTAGTAATGAATAAGTTATGATTTTATTAGGTACATAGGTAAGCTACTTTAGTCCATCCTGTATAAAAAGAGACAATATTTCATTGACCTTTCAAATTGAGCAACGGAGGACTGTCCTTTTAATGAAAATCTATAAAAATCGCAATCATCACATCCTTTAGAACAATTAACTCAGCCAAAAAATACAATAGAAAATAAAATTGAAAAATCTGGCGTGCAAATACCTCCTTCGACATCCTCGCGTTTCACGAGATCCACAAATCCGATTAGTTTTCACATGCAATGCGTAATAAAATTGTTATTTGGTTTATTATTTTCAATAATGAACCCTCGGAACGACATTGAAATGGGCCCCCCTCATCAGTTGATGTTTTAATACATTAAATTTGAAAAAAATTAATTAAGAAAAATCCATTCGTGAGTGGCACTTTTGCTGTTGACTAATTTTAATGATATTCATTTGGTATGTAGGTCCAAGTTCAGGGCCGGATCCACGGCCCTGAACTTGAGGAATTGGAGGAGAGTTCCCCCCCAAAAAATCTTGCAATAGGCAAATCGTATGACTATCTAATTTCAATCAATTTTTCGCTGCATTTTCTTTAATTTTTTTAATTTAGCTTAACGTCTCTTTAACATCTATTGGTCATTCTAGACGGGGGTTTTACCCTCCATTCGCTGGAAACTTGCAATCCAGGTACTCACATTGACTTCACCCAGCCTGAGTTGGGCCGGAAAAATAGCCAGCATCACGAGGGCGCGAACCCACGGGGACACCCACATGGCACGACCTCGCTGGACGTTGCTTAACTTCAGTGATCGATCGGGAACTAGTGTATTCAACGTGCCATAGACGCGGGCTACGGCCGAGCTTAGTTGAAAATCTCTTTTCGCCTGTAGAATTCACCTTGCTGTTGGAATATTATGACATTTTTTGACACATTATTACCAATAAATGCATTTTATTTCCTGGAATCGCCCCTCTCCAAGTTAGGGTCTAACGGATGGTTCTTAAAGTTGGGCATTTCTGTGTGCCACTGCCACACCCCTGAAAAGGGTATTTTTTTTATCGAAAACGGTTCATTTTACAAATAAATCTGATGTGAACATTACACGACTTTCCTTATCTATAAAGAAAGTGTTGAAATGTGCTGAAATTGAGTTTTGAGATCCCCAGAACCCAAATCTCGAGTTTCAGCAATTACAACACTGTGAGCTGATTGTGTAAAACATCACAGAAGACAATTCTGCAGTATTATTTTGTTTGTGAGAGTAACGCAATGTTAATTATCAGCCTCCAAGAATAGATGTATGATGATAAATAATAACTTTGGCAGCAGACAATAGGATGCCAAAACAATAATGTGCTAAGTTGGCAGAGATTCTAGGAACACTGGACCACTGTGAGGATACATCCTGAAAATAATTTCTATATCCTAATTGGATTGCTGAAAGTATTTTCATATTTTTAAGGGAAAAAGATTTCTCTCACTTTAGTCAAAATAAACTTTCCCAAAACTTTCTTATCCGTCATCTACTCAAATGCGGTTTTCATTAACGAGAGTGCATGCTATATGTGCTATTTAAACTTACAAAAAGACAGCCCAAAAATAAACAAGCCTTAAAGCTTTTAAAAAAAAAATTCTATTATTTGAAAAAAAAAAATCGGCAACTTAAAGTTGTGCTTTTTATAATAAATAGGTAGTTGAATTGTGATATTAGTTTATTATTTTCAATAATGAATCTTTGGAATCATCAAGGGAAAAAATACCCCAACCCCTCAAAATTTGATATTTTACGTTTTTTTTTTTTTTTTTTTTTTTTTTTTTTTTTTTTTTTTTTTTTTTTTTTGCGGTTCAAAATTATGTTTGTTTGTATTTTATTGGATTTGGATATTTATATACCTCCCTCTTATAAAGCGAAAGATGTCTCTTATCAAGGAAAACGCTAGATTTTTAACGCCGAGAAAAACAAAATGATCGTGCTATATACCAATAACCCCGGGCAAGAGGGGGAAAATCAATGCATTCCCGAAAAGGGGATTTGTTGGAAGAAAAAATTAAACCCACCTGACTAGGTGGCACTCCTAAAAATAGGGACCAAAAAGTTCTCAAAGAAATATAATTTATAATATAGTTCACACCGTTGTCAAGATATTTGGTGGTGTGATTAACCCTAGGATTGCCAACCTCTATTCAGTTACGTGCAATGTAAGGGTGGGGGTGGGGGGGTAAAAAGTACCCGCCAACAAAAAAAGGAAAAAATGATTTTTTTATTACAATAAGGCGTTATTTCTTTATTAAAAACTAAAAAAATATAAACTAAATCAATTATTATCTTAAATAAAAATAAAATTAAATCCCAGGAATAAAATAATGTAAATGAAAATATAAAAAAAAATCGCAAGACCCTAGGAAATCTATTCTGAACCAGAATTTTGTCCTTCCTGACATCCCATACAGACAAATGTCTTTTGACAGTGTTTACACACACTTATTTCTTACAGGTGGTACAGAAATGGTAGCTTTAGACAATTTATGGTAGCTTTTATTGGTAGCTTTAGACAATCAATGTATTGGTACATGCATTGCCAGGGGGGGGGGGCATAAAGTACCCGCACAAAAGTTTGGCTACAATATCATCCCTTAGAAGGTTTAGAACATACATACGAGTATTTTTATGTACCATGATGGAAAATATTGTTTGTGACAACTATTAAAAGTCTCATTCAAATAAGTATCATAATTTGATTACTACAAGCTTTTTGCTAAACGCGGGTACTTTGTGCCCCCCCTTGGCAATCCTATGGTTAATGCTTGAAATCGTAAGGCTTCAAAATTCAAAAACCCTTATATAATTGGTACCTCAACACCTATGCACAGTGAAATGATTGTGTTGATAAGTAATTTTAACTTTTAAATGAAGTGTACAAAAAGTGTGGTTTCTATTTAAGAAATTTAGTTGACCGCCTATCAGCTTCTGAAAAATTAATTTTATTAATTTAACAAAAACACTCCTCGGTCAACTAATTTAATCGTCCCGAGACTTTATCAGCACCCGGTATTTATTTCCGTCACATTTCCCGTTTTCCAACATATTTTTATATTATTTGGTATCTTTTTTGGAACAAATATAACGAAAATAATACCCTCGGGCTTACTTCTTTTCGAAATTCACGTCGAATTGTTTTATTCTTTCCATCATCAACATCCTACTGAATGTTTATATTTTTCAATATGAAAAATACAATAAGTGGAAAATGCAATCATGCTTTTTTTTTTTGATTCTTATATAAGCCTTTTATTTTATATTTTAGTCCTAAATTGAAATTTTTTTGGTTGACCAAACAATAATATCTAAAGGCTATAAAAATGATATTGCATGTGTGTTACAATCATTACAGAATTATCAAATAGCCACACTGAATGACAAATGCAACAACAGAATTCTAGTCAAGTGGAAGTTCTGAACTCAAACTGACAGAACATTAAAATTAGGCTGATGCAACACTATCCAAGTGGAAGCTCTTAACTCAAACTGACGGAAAACTAAAATTAGGCTGACGCAGCACTATCCAAGTGGAAGCTCTTAACTCAAACTGACGGAAAACTAAAATAAATTAGGCTGACGCAGCACTATCCAAGTGGAAGCTCTTAACTCAAACTGACGGAAAACTAAAATTGGGCTGACGCAGCACTATCCAAGTGGAAGCTCTTAGCTCAAACTGATGGAAAACTAAAATTAGGTTTGGGCACCGACTGACTTCAAAATCTTAAATGAGAAGGTATATCAAGTGACACCTGGTTTTAAAGGTCTCGTTAATACAAGTTCATTACAGAAAACCAGAGCTCTCTAGGATCTACTGTTCACGAATTACAGGGTGGAACATATGACCCATTCCCTTTGCGGCCGCACCGAAATGGTGGGTAAAAATGCCTAGAAATAAGTTTTTATGATCCGAATCCGAAATAAGTAATTTAGTATGGTTGTCCCGTCCACTTTGACTGCGGAAATCGAGCCTTCTTAGACCAAACCTATTCAGCTGTTTTGATACTTTTGGTTTAAGAAAGCTCGAACTCTGCGTCGAAGTGGGCGGGACAACCATCTTGTTGGAACACTATTTTTTACTAAATTCCTTATTCGGGATCATAAAAAAATATTTCTAAGCATTTTTACGCACCCTTTCGGTGCGGCCGCAAAGGGAATGGGTCACATGTTCCAACCCGTAATTCGTGAACGGTAGATCCTAGAGAGCTCTGGTTTTCTGTAATAAACTAACGAGACCTTTAAAACAAGGTGTCACTTGATATACCTTCTCATTTAAGATTTTGAAGCCAGCAGGTGCCCAGCCTAATCGGCTGGCCGAGGCCAAAAATTTTTTAGTCTAAAATTAATCCCCCTAAAATCCAAAGGATACGTTTTTTGCGTGTTCTTATATTTTCAGCCATTCTCGAGATAAGGGGGGTGGGGTGAGAGTTTATGGACACCCTGTATATATATATTATTATTATTTATTTTAAGGTGTATACTAATTATTTATATTTATTATTTGGTTTATGTTTATCGGGTATTCATATTATTTAATTAATTCAAATTTTTCATTGGCTTCCAGTTAGTTGTTGAATACTTCTTTCCCGCTTTCAACAGCTTTTTTAATTTTCAGGGTTTCATAACGGGATAATTTATAGGGATTTTCAGGTTTGGAGTGTAGGACTTTGATGTTGCATGCTGATACAGGTATATTATTTTTGATCATAAAATCAGCAAATCCGCTTTTTTCTGGGTGTTTATTATTTACTGATGAAAACTGTTCTTTTATTCTGGTGGCGATGGATCGGGAAGTTTTTCCAATGTATTCACCCTAACTAGGGACATTTATACGGTAGATGCCACTTTTGTCAATCGGTTTTATTGTGTCCTTGTGGTTGAAAAATATGTTTTTAATGTTGTTTTGGTTATAAAATGCAATTTTTATTTTTTCATTGTGATTTTCAATTAGGTACTTTTGCTGCTTTGTATGATTGCTTCCCTAGTATATGATAGATCTGTATGATTTTGAGGGAGCTTGGTATTGGGTTTTATATAGATAGTTTTGTGTAATATACTTTCGTGAGATCTGATTATATAGTCTTATGATGGTCTTAACTGGATATCCGTTGTTGGAAGCTATTTGGAAGATGGTTTGAAGTTCTGAATGAAAATCACCGTCGTTCAAGTAACCTCAATAGCACGTGATTTCGTTTTCTATACCAATGCATATTTGTTTCCAGGAAATGTGTCATTCCAGCTAATACAATAGCTTGTATTTTCCTCGAAGTGTGATGCTCTCGTGAAAATCATCACGTATCCGCGTGATTTGATATTATTACACCATCTTGCTAACAAAAATTGAACTCGCCATAAAATTTATCAACTGAAAAATGGCAGTACTGATGCTGGAAATACACAATTGTTTTTCATTATTGCAGCCGACTCATTCTTTGAGCACACTTTCAATTTTCTATCTCATTCACGACTGCAGAATGTATGAATATGAGAAGTTGTGTAGTGGTTAGACAACCTGACTCGATCGGTAAATATTGAAATTTAATTCTCATGAATATGAGATATTTACCACATTTTTAATTTTGATGTATTTTGATAGATGATATTCAAAATTAGATATAAAATGCATGGTAAAAGTTGAAAATTTGATAAAGTAAAAGAAGAAAAGTTGATAAAAATATATCAACAAAAATAATGTTTTCATGGTTTTCATTTCCTAAAATAATTTTTAAAGATTTTTGGTCACGGTCCCTGTTGTTCCTAATATAACTGGTATGATTACAGTCTTCATTCCCCACATTTTCCGTATTTCTATCTGCAAGTCTTTATACTTTAGTTTCTTTTCTGATTTTTTTTTCTACTATGTTGCTGTCAAATGGAATAGCGACATCTATGATAAGTAGAGATTATGATCCCGAACCTTCCTGGGACTGGAACGGTCACAACCGGGACTGATCCCGGGATTAGAAAAAAATTGGGAATCTTCCAAATTTCAAGTAAAAGTAGTTAGTTACTACAATAAGTAGATAAAATAAAAATAAAAAATCATGTTTTTAACTTGAGAGATGTGTGTGGAGTCCTATCGTGGAACCACCAAGAGTTTTCAAAATAGCATCACATTTTTTACACTTTGCATTTTTACCGTCTTTGGACACTAAAAAATGACTCCAAACGGATGAAGGATCTGAATCTTTTTTGTGCGATATGAAACTGTCTATTTTAAAGTCCAACCGAGCACAAAAGTAGTTGCGTTCAAAAAAGATGTTAGAATATATTAGAACATTAAAAATTAAGCCATTGCACACTTTTACAAGTCTTTTGACTATAAT
>CM022879.1:27387799-27411075 GCA_012654025.1 Pachypsylla venusta | reverse complement strand
AATTATACAAATTTGGGCGGGTCCGACTTAGGGGAGAACCGTAGGGTCCTCGAACAAGGGCAAAAACCCACGTTCAAAATTAAAAAAAAATTTTGCTCAAGCAATAAAGGCATGGCCGTAAAAACGTTTCTTAACCTGTTGAGGGGGGGGGGTGAAAATATGTCAATAAAGCTAACAAGTAAACATAAAAAGTAAAAAACAAAACAAAAGAGAAGTGGAAAAAATAATCCCGCGATAAAAATCCCACAACTATGGGACCCTACGGTTCTCCCCGGAGTCATACCCAATTTGGGCTGGAGAAAAGGCAACGTCGTCACTGTTACTGTGCAATTAATGGCAAGACGTATTGCTATCATCATCTGAATAATTACAATCGTTTTCTATCAATTCTCGTGAACCGATCTATATTTTGAGTCATCTCCAAAAAGCATTCAAATGATAGTGGACGTAAATAATTTGCCTTCTTATTTTAAAGAAAATATTCAAAAATACAAACAAATAAGTCGAAGATAAACTAAACTAAAGTAAAATGAATTTTTTGAATAACATGTTAATTATAAGTGTTAAAAATATTAACTTTTAAATAAATAAAAACAAAACAATTACCAAAAACACTATTTATAATTATTTATAAAGAAACTAGTTTCGAATTATTCTAATCATTAGTTTCTTTATAAATAATTATAAATAGCGTTTTTAGTAAGTGTTTTGTTTTTATTTATTTAGAAGTTAATAAAATGAAATAACACAAAATTGTTAAAATTACATCCTTCTTTTGCACTGATACGTTAATATGTTAGACTTAGTATAATTCTCTCAGCACTAACAGGACGTCTGGGTCCTGTTACAAAACAACAGAAATGATACCAATCTGATTCAGAGCCAGCACAATTGACGTATTACTGGATCGCGATTGATTTGACCGAATAAATCCTATCTTAAGTAGAAAAGATTTTTAATCTTTGGTTCCTTGACAAAAACTAATTTCATTTAAAAAAAAAATCGACCAAAAAATGGTAATTATTTTTATGAAAACTTTTGTTAAAGATATTTTTTGTAAAGAAGAATGAAGCGAGAACATTAATTAAAAGGCCCACCCCACCCAAGAGAGTACCATCGTGAAAGCTATGATAAAAATTTTAATTTTTTTTTTTTTTCGTCAGAAATTATGATTTCCCTTTTGAATAAATGAAGTGGAAAAGAGTAATTATTATGCCAAACGATATCAAACAGGAAGAAGAATCCTTGAAATTATCTTTAGAATCCACTTTGATAGAATCCTTGAAATTATTTTTAGAATTCACTTTGATATTGTTATACAGATCCTTCAAAGTTCAATAGTAAGGCTCAGAGGCAGATACAGTACGATCTGTGAGGGTAGGGGCGATAAAGATCGGACACGATTCAGCTAATAATTTGTATGTGGTATAGACGATATGTATGGATTTTCGTACAATTTTATACAGGGTGTTTCAAAAGGTTATGCATAAAAATTTGCTTAATAAACCCCTATACGGAAATGGACCCCAAGGTAGCTAGGGCCACCCAAGGTTGGTACTCAAAAATCGAAAAATAATTATTAAAAATCGAATTATTTTGCGTTTGACTACATTTTTTTGCATGACGTCTCCGATTGTTATCATGCTTCTTTGGTGGGTATTTGGCACTTTTCCCCCGATCGGGGGCGGAGTTATGGGGGGGTCATGAAATGAAAATACCTAAATAACCCAGATAATATAGAAAAAATTGTCGTATACACAAGCATTATATGAAGGGCACTAATGAAATGAGACGGATCATCGCTCACTACTCGTATCATCTAATATAGGGGAAAACTTGTCTCCTCTGTAACAAGACATTGAAGAGCAAATGAACCCGTGTGGAGCTGCCCCTCATAAACTACTAAAACCATTTTAGCACTTCACAACACTACTGTGTGTAACATCTGAAGAAATCAATATAATCAGTCCTAAAATGGATCTAAACTTTATTCAAAATGTTTTTTTTTATGTATCATCGATGGTTCATTTTTCTTTAATCGTCTGTCTGTACCACGATAACTCTCGAACACCTTATTTTTCTTTTGTCTGATTGTACCACGATAACTCTCGAACACTTTATTTTTCTTTTGTGTGTTTGTACCACAATAACTCTCGAACACCTTATTTTTCTTTTGTCTGTTTCTACCACGATAACTCTCGAACACCTTATTTTTTCTTTTGTCTGTTTGTACCATGATAACTCTCGAACACCTTATTTTTATTTTGTCTGTTTGTACTACGATAATTCTCGAATACCTTATATTTCTTTTGTCTTTAAAAAACACTACCGTTATTTATGACGAGGATTCACTTACTTTTTCACTTCCGACTCGAGTTTCGTCTACTTCGTAGACATTTTCAAGGAAACTGACATTTTCAAGGTTGCCTTGAAAATGTGCCGAGACGAAACTCGAGTCGGAAGTGAAAAAGTAAGTGAATCTCTAAATACCATTTCTAAATTAATATAAATTTGTTAAATAATAATTTCTTTTGTCTCTTTGCGGAACATCTTATTTTTCTTTTTTCTGTTTGTATAATGATAACTCTCGAACGCCTTGTTCGATTTGATGAAACTCAGTATGGACATTGATTAATAATGTTCATGGAATTAGCTGGAGCTTACAGTTCACAGAACTACTAGAAGTGCAATTTATTTATGCACATTTTTAATTTTCAGCGTTTGAATTATTTACATGCTAAATTCAATAATCCAGAATGACCCGAAAAAATGGGGGGAGGAGACATCACTCTTTGTCTTGAGTCTGTAATTAATAAATCCCAATCAGCATATTATGATCTAACTCGGCGACTCAACCTGCGGCCCGCCAAGCTTTTTCGAGCGACCCGAGGCTGGTTAAGGTTAGCTACTATGTGGCCTGCGGTTTTGTACCCAATTTTGCAATTTTCATTGCTCGGGTAAAAAATAATAAAAATAAAATGTAACTCTTTTTGATCACACAATAAAAATAACATCTCGTCGGTCCTACCTATTTAACTATTGAAATATTCAATAGGTATCTCTTGTTCATGTGTAAGGAGTGCAAATGTCTCGATTCCAGCGTAACATGTGTGGGTGTATTTTGAACAGAAATGCATGAAATGTGAAAAGTGTTTCGTGTGGACTTCTGGTGTCAATTTGTAATTTAAAACCGGACTTGTCTTCTATTGTTAAAAAAAAGGTTCAATGTCAAATATCTCATTGATTAAATCCTAGATTGGTGCAAGCATTGTTATTTTGAAAAATAATAAAGCGAAATTCTTTGTCATTTTTTTCAATTACTAGCTACCTGTTTAACTATTTTTTTTTTTTTCACTTTTTTGTGAGCTTTACCTAGGAACTTTCCGCTTTACCTGATATTATTACTAAGAACTGGAGACCATCCTGTCAGCAGCTTGTCAATTCTCCTAAAGAAGCTGACTACACAAGGAAATGTCAGAACACAATCAATTAATATGTTTATCATTGTCGCCCATACTAGCCCTACCCGTCGTTGCTTAACTTCAGTCTCCTATAACGGAACCTTGATCTATAAATATACCTATTGTATGTATTTTGCGCCCCTTGGGAAGTTTGGGAAACTTAAATATGGCCCGGTGAAAAAAAGGTTGAGTATCGCTATATGGGAAGTTTGGGAAACTTAAATATGGCCCGGTGAAAAAAAAAGGTTGAGTATCGCTATATTCGCGCTGTCTAACTGATTTTATTTTTGTTTTGTTGTTCCAGTTTGATTCAGCGTAGAAAGCATGTACTGGACAGTAGGCCTTATCTACTTCCTGATACTGGCAATCACACTAACGTCAGCAAAAATTGGTAAGATTTTTCTACTCATATATTTTGTATTTTTCCTTTAGAAATATTTAGCAGGTGCACCCCGTGCTTCGACCCAGATAATTTGACGAATTTGACCGAAGAATTAGCTTTATTTCCTAAAACGGTTTGACATTTTTGAGTGTTGATCACATTGCAAGATCCAGGTGGCTGCGCCTGTTTCACTTGGCGCCTTAGAAATAGCGGATTTTTCTTTAAAACTGTTTTGAATTGTTGTAACTTCTCACTCATTTTGCAGATCCTGTTGTTCTCTAGGTATAAAATTTGTATGATTCTGACAATAGGTATGTATGTAACTAATTTCGAAAATTTAATTTCATTTATATGATTCTGACAATAGGTATGTAACTAATTTCGAAAATGTAGCTTGATTTTCGTAACTATTGCCAGACTCGCCAACTAGGTGGTCTGGGCTCTCGTAACTTCGGGAGACTCCTAAAATTCAAGGTTGAAGAAAAATCCTTTCTATATTCTATCCATATGTGTACCTATAATATTTTTGATAGAATTTTGAATTTCAACCAAGAGATAAGTGCTGGCTTTGTATATTCTATGTCTTTAAATATCACACATCACACTGATAAAATATTGTGTCCCAATTTTATAGTTACGTCATGGGTCTGGAACCGGGGAGGAGTAAATGGCGTCCTTTTTTCCTTTCCACAGCTTTTTTAATAATTATCAAATAAGAAATTTTCTCTCCGGCGTAATTCAGGGTTTCCTTTAAAATAAAAAATAAAAAAAATAACCATTTGCTGATTAAATAAAATTTTGTTCATATCACCGAGACGTGATCGTACAACTGTAACCTATAATCCAGTCGTAGGCATTAGTAGCCGTAGTTAGTTTCAGCATAAGAACATGACCGTATGTTCTCGTAGGATTTTTTTAAAACACAATTTTTATAGCCATGACTTGCAAAAATTAACAAATACATAAATAAAGTGTGATAATATTATGATTTGGCAAATATGCTTCTAAGGTATAGTGTTGTGGCCTGGACAGTGACTATGTCACGTTGAATACACCAGTTATGTCACGTTGAATACACCAGTTAGATCACTGAAGTTAACCAACATTCATATAGGTTAGTTCTCTTGGGAGACTACCTTCCACCACAGGCTGAGTGAGGCTAATGTTCGTATTAGCTGGTTTGTAGCAAATTGAGGAAAACTTACAAACTTCTGTTTCTAATGACCGTCGGTGTTAAAATGACGTTAAGTTTTGGCCGTAGATTATTTTTACGTCAACGAAAATTACTGTTCTAATATTCTTGCAAAAATATCAACAACAGCTTACTTTCCTTAATTCATCTGGGGATCTCGAAATATTTTACGTGTGACATGGCACATCCTTGGCGACTCTCTCGTTACGGGGATTCTTTTCATCTCCTATAATAATTTAAAACACTGACGTTTTTACCCTTTTAATTTTGTATTTTCCATGGCTTCTCAATTATCTCCACGAGGCTGAGTACATGACACATACGAACATCACGAATTAAAAATATTGGAGAATTTTGTAAATCTTCAAAAACTCACACCTGACCGAAAATCGAACCCAGAACTCCTTGGTGCTAGACCACGGAAACTGCTTCCACAGAGATATTTTAGGTGTGACATGGAATATCTTTTGATTATATTTTAATACTCAGCAGTGAGGTGACAGGTGATTCTTGGGTATGAAGTTATCCTGTAGCAAAACTTGGGCATGAAGATATCCTGTGTGTCAAAAATTGGGTATGAATTATCCTTTAGCAAAACTTGGCTATGAAGTTATCCTGTAGCAAAACTTGGGTATGAAGTTATCCTGTGAAAAACTTGGGTATGAATAAAATTGGGTATGAAGTTATCCTGTGAAAAACTTGGGTATGAAGTTTTCCAGCGTGGCAAAAATTGGGTATGAAGTTATCCTGTGAAAAACTTGGGTATGAAGTTATCCTGCGTGGCAAAAATTGGGTATGAAGTTATCCTGCGTGGCAAAACTTGGTTATGAGGTTATCCTGCGTGGCAAAAATTGGGTATGAAGTTATCCTGTGAAAAACTTGGGTATGAAGTTATCCTGCGTGGCAAAAATTGGGTATGAAGTTATCCTGTGAAAAACTTGGGTATGAAGTTATCCAGCGTGGCAAAAATTGGGTGTAAAGTTATCCTGTGAAAAACTTGGGTATAAAGTTATCCTGGGTGGCAAAACATGGGTTGAAGTTATCCTGTAGCAAAACTTGGCTATGAAGTTATCCAGCGTGGCAAAAATTGGGTATAAAGTTATCCTGTGAAAAACGTAGGTATGAAGTTATCCTGCGTGACTAAAATTGGGTATGAAGTGATCCTGTAGCAAAACTTGGTTATGAGGTTATCCTGGGTGGCAAAAAATGGGTATGAAGTTATCCTGTAGGAAAACTTGGGTATGAAGTTATCCTGCGTGGCTAAAATTGGGTATGAAGTTATCCTGCGTGGCTAAAATTGGGTATGAAGTTATCCTGTAACAAAACTTTTTCAGTGTATGAGATTTCCCAGAAGGGCAGTTTGATCATTGATTTATTACATATTTTATAGCAGAAAAGCTTATGTGTGATATGGACTTTTCGAAAAGCACTGTGTTAGCCTGTCCTATTCCCATTTGAGTTTTATTATAAAATAGTGACCTTTTACAGCTTCCAGGCGACTATTACTCTAATGGACCTCGCATTAAAGATCTAAATTTAGTGCGTAAACAAACCCCGTCCTGTCTTTGAAATCTTTGAACCCTTGAAACTTTCCACTAGGATTTATTGTAAATGTATAATTCCTTGTGTTATTATATCACAATTTTGCGGGCATCATAGCATTACAAGGTATTTTTTTAACAGATGAAATTGTCAAAAAGTCTTTATAATATAGATTTTCAATTTAAGAACATTTCCTGAAGTTCCAGTTTAAGTCATTTTTCTGAAATTTTAAGAAAATTGGTAAAAAAAAAATATTAGAATATTTAGGAAATATTCGAATAAGGATAGTTTATGGAAAAAACTAAAAAAAAAAATTATAAAATTTCTGAGAAAAATATTGAGAGAAAGCTCGGTAGAAAAAAACGATTTAACTCATTTTTTTGCGAGTCCAAATTACAAATGGTGTATAAAAAATATTTTCAATGAATAAATTTCACGAAGCAAACTTTTGCTTGACATTCGAAAAGTTTGATAATGAGGAGGCTGATCACATGGAACAAAAATGGGTTGAGTTTGACAAATCAAAAGCCACTTTTGGTGTCATTATTTTCCATCTCTGATTTCCTGTTACATATGTTTTATTTTTACACTTTTATGGACTCTTCGGGATTCCAATGAAAGTACTGTAACATAGTTCTCGATATCAAGGCATGGCTTAATAGAGTGACCTTAAGAGACTTCACATAGTTCGATGAAGACGTTAAACTATGTTTACTTCACAATTAAGCAACTATGTTGCTTAATTGTGAAGTAAAACACCTATGTCTGAATATGCTTCCCCTTCAATTACAAAGCCTGGAATTAGGACGAAAAATGCAATATTTCTCAATAACTTTGGTTTCTAATTTCAACTTTAAACGTGAAACCAAAGTTGTTGAGAAAAATCGACATTTTTCTTCCAATTTCAAGGCTCTATAGTTTATAGAGAATCTAGGGGAAGCATTTTCGGACACAGCTTGCTAGAATGAAATCATCTTATTTTGGTCGAAATAACACATGTGGTTAACGCGTTCACATTGAATTACGTGAAAAAACTTAAAGTGTGTATAAAAAATATTTTCAATGAATAAATTTCACGAAGCAAACTTCTGCTTGACATTCGAAAAGTTTGATAATGAGGAGGCTGATCAGATGGAACAAAAATGGGTGAGTTTGACAAATAAAAAGCCACTTTTTGTGTCATTATTTTCCATCTCTGATTTCCTGTTGCATATGTTTTACTTTTACACTTTTATTGACTCTTTGGGGTTCCAATGAAAGTACTGTAACATAGTTCTCGATGTCAAGACATAGTTCGATCAAGACGTTAAACTACATTGCTTAATTGTGAAGTAAAATACCTATGTCTGAATATGCTTCCCCTTCAATTACAAAGCCTGGAATTAGGACGAAAAATGCAATATTAGAAAACTTTGGTTTCTAATTTCAACGTGAAACCAGAGTTGTTGAGAAAAATCGACATTTTTCTTCCAATTTCAAGGCTCCATAGTTTAAAGAGAATCTAGGGGAAGCATTTTCGGACACAGCTTGATAGAGTGAAATCATCTTATTTTGGTCGAAATAACACATGTGGTTAACGCGTTCAAATTGAATTACATGGAAAAACTTAAAGACCGTACCTTTCCCTAAAACATATCATAATCGCTAGAAATAAAAATTGAAACCAAAGTGAGATTTAAAACTGAAAGAGGTGTAGTCTAGCATCATGGTTGCAAAAGCATTTCAAAATTCAACATGCAAAAACTCCGATCTTATTTTAATAGAGATCTAAATAAGTTTTTTTCTGGCTTAACGTCTCTTTAACATCTATTGGTCATTCGAGACGGGGGATTTATAACCTCCATTCGCCGAAAACTTGCAAATTAGCTACCCACATTGACCTCAACCAGCCTGGGTTGGGCCGAAAAAATTGCCAGCATCTCGAGGTCGCTAATTTACGTGGACACCCACATGGCACAACCTTGCTGGACGTTGCTTAACTTCAGTGATCTAACGGGAACTGGTGTATTCAACGTGTCATAGACGCTGTTTGAATGTTATTTTCTTGTACTTTTCAAAAATGAAGTCAGAACCGACTTGAAGGCCTCTCGTAAAAGTGTCCAAAAATTGAAATCCGCACTAGATAAGTTTACCCTTTTGTAAACTGTATCTAATAGTAGGTTTTAAAACACGCCTATTTATGAGCACTGTAGTACTGGAATATTTGTGGAATCCAAACCATATATAATGTTGTGAAATATGCGTACACTATATTTTTACAGAAATAATTTCTCATCTTTAGGCGTTAAAAATAAAAAAATCCGTTCCGGGACATTTTGAACACTCTGTATATAAATATAAGTAATCTAGATTAAAAATGTCTCAAGAGGGAATTCCTGTTGCCTTACACGGAAAGAAATACATATATACACATTTCAAGTTTGAAAACGCTTTTTGTCTCCCCCCCCCCCCCCCNNNNCCCCCCCCCCCCCAATTTTCTATTCCGATAACCCACATTGTGTTTTCATCACATTTGTCCTTCCATCTGCCCTATAACCCCTGTAATCATCAGCAAAGTTCAGGTAATTTTTTTTTGTGGCGGGCATTGTAGTATAAAGCAACAAGTTTCCGCTAATTATGTTTAATTTGTGGCAACGGAGGATAAACTGTTGCTTAATGAATATGCTGTCGAAAAAACAAAGGGGAGGAATGAGTATAAGTTTTTGATGAAAACATGCCAAAATTTTTATACGCCAGTGGGAAGGGGCAACCAAACTATAGGTACTAACTGAGTACGTCAACATTAATATAATTTATAATTTTTTTTTTGGGGGGGGGTCCTAATTATATTAACCCGCAATCAGTATATGGTAATACGGGTTACTTTGTACCACTTTTTCGTGTTCTTATGTGAACACGAAGTCTACTTGAGAATATACAGACAAAAGCTCTCCTGAGCTATATTTTTGCAGTTGATGCAAAAAAATTTATTGAAATTTATATTTCATAATGACTGCAAACATCGTAATGACTGCATACACCACCAACCCAATTTTTTTTTTTTTTTTTTAATTTGGCTCAACGTCTTTTTAACATCTATTGGTAATTCAAGACGGGGATTTTACCCTCCATTCGCTGGAAACTTGCAAACCAGTTACCCACATTGACCTCACTCAGCCTGAGTTTGGCGTGAAAAGGGCGCGAACCCATGCGGACACCTACATTGGTACAACCTCGCTGGACGTTGCTTAACTTCAGTGATCTAACGGAAACTGGTGTATTCAACGTGCCATAGATGCTGGCNCCCTCCATTCGCTGGAAACTTGCAAACCAGTTACCCACATTGACCTCACTCAGCCCGAGTTTGGCGTGAAAAGGGCGCGAACCCACGCGGACACCCACATTGGTACAACCTCGCTGGACGTTGCTTAACTTCAGTGATCTAACGGGAACTGGTGTATTCAACGTGCCATAGACGCTGGCTAACCCAAAACTGAGAATTATGTTTGTTTTTAAAGCATTAATACCGCACCTGTCATGTAATTTAGAAAGTGGTGTCATGTGTAAACCCTATTACTTGCGAGCACAAATAGATAGCGAACAGTTTGTAATTTAAAATGCCGCTGTTCGCAACTAGACACTCGAATAATGTGTCCTACGGTGAAATCCCCAATCCTCGTTGTGTACACTCCTCCACGATATAAGCATACTGTAATCTTTTGTGTATGTGCGAGACCGCACATATAGTATTGAGCCTATTCGAACAGTGACCTATTCATAGAAAACAAAAAAATAAAAGCCAACGATCATACCACGTTGAATACACCAGTTCCCGTCAGATCACTGAAGTTAAGCAACGTCGGGCGGGTCAGTACTTGGATGGGTGACCGCTTGGGAACACCACGTATCGTTGGCTCTTTTTTCCGGCCCAACTTAGGCTGGGTGAGATCAATGTGGTTAGCTGCTTTGCAAGTTCCAGCGAGTGGAGGATAAAACCCCCGTCTTGAATGACCAATAGATGTTAAAGAGACGTTAACCCAAATTTAAAAAAAAAGTGTTTCTTTTGTCTTTGATAAAAAAAAAATCGCTTTAAGACTATCAATGTCTATTTAGAAGTTCCTTTTAAAACTCTTATTATGAAAATATAAAACACGGGAACATGCAAAAAGAGGACAATTTAAAGAGGATGAAGGTGAAACAAAAGAATTGTCTTTATAAAAAGATTGTTAATTGTTTGTCCCTTGAAAGTTGTGATCACAGTGTTCACTGCTATAAACAATGACGTGGACAATGATTTTCTATAGCGGGGAAATAAATTTCAAATTGATAGACTTGTTCTTTCTGCCCTTTTCACAAAACAATAAATTAATATCAAAGCCTTTTGTTTATAAATTAAATGGAGAAATAAAATTTCCAATGGAATGCGACATTTTCAGACAAATAGAATTTGCCCTCGCAAAATTATTCATGATGGCATTTATTTCGCATTTGATATGTGGGATGAGGATCTCAAGGCACACCACTGGCGTTAGGTTACGTTTATACGATCATACATCACTGAAATACAGACATTCCGTAAGGTTATATTTTTACTCAAGGCGCAGAACTAGCGTTAGGTTACGTTTATATGATCATAACTCACTGAAATACAGACATTCCGTAAGGTTACATTTATACTCAAGGCACAGCACTAGGGTTATGTTTGTACGATCATACCTCACTGAAATACAGACATTCCATAAGGTTACATTTATACTCAAGGCTCAGCACTAGCGTTAGGTTACGTTTATATGATCATAACTCACTGAAATACAGACATTCCGTAAGGTTACATTTATACTCAAGGCATAGCACTAGGGTTAAGTTACGTTTGTATGGTCATACCTCACTGAAATACAGACATTTTGTAAGGTAACATTTATACTCAAGGCACAACACTAGCGTTAGGTTACATTTATACGATCATACCTCACTGAAATACAGACATTCCGTAAGGTTACTTTTATATTCAAGGCACAGCACTAGCGTTAGGTTACGTTTATACGATCATATCTCACTGAAATACAGACATTCCGTAAGGTTACATTTATAATGTATGCCTTTCCTTATGGGTACCAATGATGAACAGCAATTTCAATAATCTGAATTTTTTTTATAGCAAACGTATAAAAGTTTTACCCAAAAGCGGGACTCATTTAAATGAAACTTTGATAAAAGACAAACAATATATACCAAAAGTACAATCTCATGTATCAACTCCGAAGGTTTGCATGGGCAAATCTAATTTTTCGGGCTGAGATCGGAATTTTATTTATCCCAGTTCATTTTTGATGACTTTTGTGGACTTGTTTCCATTTCGCTTTTTAGACATTTGGCTGATTACTTTCGGGACTTATTAGGACACACTTAAAGTCACAGAACTAATAGTTTTAAAGTTGAAACATTAATTTTCATATCCAAATGATTTAGGATACAATGTTAGGAGAATCGTACTACGAAATGTTTCGAGCATTTTTTTTGTTTCTGTGTGTTTCGTATACGAACAAACACTACTCACACACAAAAATGTTACACTATTCTAGCTTTCATTTCATTTGTTCTAATCTGTAATGCATTAGTATATCCCAAACACATTAGAAACCTTATTTTTAGGATAACAAAAATGTGTTGGATAGTATTTTGAATAATTTTCATGCAATTTGAAAAAGTTTGAAGGATTAGGATTTTTGTTTTTGCAATCCATTTAGTGTTATCTAGGCATTACTATTACATATGTAGGAACAGAGGAATGACTCCTCCTCTTTCTGTCCTATTCCTATACGACTAATGGATGCTGATTAGCAAAATGATGTAGACTGCTTATTAAAATGTATATGTATGCCTCTATCATATCGATACATTAAATAAAATGCAAATAGCACAAAAACAGTCAGTGTCGCATTTGAGAGAAACCAAAAGATTTTTCACTGTCCAAATTTTAGAGCTAAATTTAAAAGCATCTAAAGTTATTAATTTATTCCCTCGCCTCGCCTGTTGACAAAAATAACATACTGTTCCTCCTCATGATTTTCGCTGGATGAACCTTTTTGTTGACTCTCCTCCTTTTGAGGAACAATAATATCCGAAATAGAATGTGGTGACTCATCAAAACTTAAATTCATTAACAATGATTTTGACGATTTTTCCAATTCTTTTCTCATTTTTTTCTGTCGATTAAGTTCCTTTTGTAAATGTTTCATGTGTAATTTTAAAGTATTATTTTGTTTGCCAAGGTTCTTGTTTTCATTTTCTATTTGATGAAAGTGATGCTTCTGTTGAAGATATTGTTCCCTGATTTGCTTTATATCTGAAGAAAGAAATTTTAATTTTGGTTCAAAAACTCCTGTTTCACTTACTACATCATTTTCTATATTTTCATCCTCATGAGTATTGTTTATTGTTCTTTCTTGAGAGCGTGACAATTCGCTCCTGCTGCTTGAATGGGAGTGATTTTTATTCACAGCGTTTTTTAGTTTCTTTGTTTCGTTTTCTAAAGCCTGAAATGCATATTTGGCATTAACCAATGCTACTAAAACTGGCTCGACCTTTTCTCTTAATTTGTGGTATTTATTTAGTGTTGCTT
The DNA here is from genome assembly GCA_012654025.1 of Pachypsylla venusta. NCBI lineage: Eukaryota > Metazoa > Arthropoda > Insecta > Hemiptera > Aphalaridae > Pachypsylla > Pachypsylla venusta. The sequence continues at coordinate 27,397,897 of CM022879.1, read as the reverse complement.
TATGTTCTTCTTTAATACTAGTGATAGTTTCGTATTGATTTTTCACAATATGTCTGAGCTGCTTTATGGTTGCGCTTTCATTATCTCCTTGCATAGATGATCTTGCATTGACTTCCGACGAGTCCTCCTCAGATTCCGATTCTTCTATGAGAACATCCAAAAGATTGACTTTTCCTCTTTCTTTAAACTCCAAATCATTTGTTTGTCCTAGTTCTTTTAGTTCATTACTTTTTCTTTTCAAAAATTTACTTTCTTTGGATTTTTGAACTATTAACGACATTTCATTTTTTAACTGTGAAATAATGTTGTCCTTTTCTTTCAATTTTATTGTTATTTGGTTTATTTTATTTTCATATTCTTTCTGATGCAGCATTTTTCCTTCTAGGTTTTTAATAAGACCTTCCTTCTCCTCGAGAATTTCTTTTAGCATTTCAAAAGATTTTTTGATGAAATCCATTTCATTTTTTGAAATACTATTCCCTTTCAAAGAAGTGTATATTTTGTTTATGACTTTTTCAATATCGTCCAAAATTAGCAGCTTCCCGTGAATTTTTTCCGTATGCGTGCCGATATTTTCTTCTAGCAAATCAACGAAAGCTTGAACTTCATATTCCACAGTTTCCAAATTGAACTTGTGTTGGTTTTTTATCATGGCTAGTTGTTTTCCAATATTTTTCTGAATATTACGTACTTCCTTTTCATGTTGTTCCTTCATCTTTTGGTTTCTATATTCTGTTATTTCTAAAGTGTAAACATTGTTTTTAAGTTCTTGCGTTCTTTTATCGAGCAAACATGATTTCTCTTTTAGTTCACCCCTTTGGCATTTCACTTGTTGTTCAATAAGTTTAGTGTCCTCGTGTAACTTATAACCTATGTCAACCAGTTCTCTTCTAATTTCTTTCAAAGCATTTATTAATTCCTGTATTTCACACTCATACATTTTGATCAATTCATTTTTTGGTGTGACATCATTTTCCATTTTTCTTATAGTTTCTTCCTTAGATTTTATTTTATTTTCCAACTTTGAGATTCTCTCGTCTTTGAGTTTTATTTCTTTTATGTAATTCCGAATATTCACATCCTTCCTTTCAATCTCAGATTTCCTTGTTTCAGCTAAATCATTAGTTTCGGATACTCTTTTCTGCAATATATCAATGCTTTCTTCTTTCTTTTGTAAATCAGCTCGTAAATTTTCAACAATTATTTTATTCGCATCGATCTCATTTTTAATCTGTTCTATCATATTTATGTGACGACATATTTCTTGATCAAGAGCTTCACTTTTAGCGTTCCAATCTTTTCTACAACATTCAAATTTTTCTTCTTTCAATTGCAAATTAAATTTGTATTGCAATATTTGTTGCTCCTTATTTTTCACATCTTGCTCTTTCTGTTTTAGTTTTAAGATTAATAATGATTGTTCATTTTCAAAGTTTTTTACCTTTTCATTTTGAGTAATCAGTTCGTTTTGTAGTTTTTCAATTTCATCACATTTCTTTTGTATTATATTTTCTTGCATTGTAATTATGACTTTTTTCTGTAAAATTCTTTGTTCAAATTCACCCGCACGTTGGGATTCATTTTTCAATTCTTCCTCTTTGGCATGCAACTTTTCTTTCTTCTCGTTTATATCAGTTTCATGATTCTTAATTTTTGTTTTATATTGTTCTATTTCAAATTCCAGTTTTGCTATGATTTCAACATTTTTGCGCAAATTTTCTTCATTTTCCTCAACTTTCTTTTTAATTTTCTCTTCATTTTCAGATCTGTCTGCACACTCTTCTTCATATTTTTTAATACTTAGATCTTTGATTTCACATTCTGCGTTTAGTTTATCATGCTTCTCCTTCAAATTTTCTAGTTCTTTTTTATAATTTTCAATTTCTGTTTCCGTTTTTTCTAGTCTAAATTTAATTTCATTCTTCACTTTATTTTGTTGAAATATGTTTTTTAAGTTTCCCATTTTTTCTGATAATAGTTAATATCTTTATAATAATTTGACACAAATAATTTTAAATAATGCTACATTTTTTTTATTAGATATAAATGAATCTATGATAGATTTTTCCTCAAAAATTTAAACACACTAATTTAGCCAAATGATTTACGTGTTCAATAATAATTGAGATTCCAATTCTAATTAATTTCATTGAATTTTGGAGTAGGTAAATAGGTATGTGGTATATGTTTAATTTACATGGTCAAATTAAACACATTCCTTCTTACCTACACCGCTATTGAAAAGAATCCCCTCATGGAATATTCTAAAAATCTAAATAAACGGCACATATTAGTGCAAGAGTACATAAATACTAGCTGCTGTTAAAGTTCTAGTTGTATCATAGGAATTAACATAGGATTTTCTTTATGTGGCCTAGAAATTTTCTTAGTAGGCACTGAAATTTAAAGCACATCTTTTTTAAAGCATCAAAGCATATCAAAGATATACTACATACTACATTTGATAACATACTACATACCTATATTATGTTATCAAAAAATTTAATCAAATCATTTTCAAGAAAATCCGACGAATGACTATGGTTCTAGAACCCATTTTCGGCCTCATAGATTAACACCTTGAGGATCTTATCTTCTTTGTAACTTTGTTATACTTTAGCTGATTCTTAAAGAACTTTCAGGATTCGTGAGTAAATTAAACAAAAGTCTAAACCACTATGTACCCTAAGGTCTCAGGTTCGACTCCAGATCTCAGGTCCGTACCTAAGATTTTTTTTCGGGGGAGAGGTAGGGAGGGGGAAGCATTGACAGCCAAGCCAGGACTAAAACACCTGAAAATGATGATCATGGAAGGTGATGTTTTTTTTTGCTGCAGTTTTCGTTTTTGTTGCTGTTGTTGATGATGATGTTGTTGTTGCTGTTATTGTTGTTGTTTTTGTTGCTTTTGGTAATTTGTTGTTGCTGTTGTTGTTGCTATCGTTGTTGTTTTTGTTGCTGTTGTTGATGATGTTGTTGTTGCTGGTTTTTTTTAATAGTATAGGTCCCGTGCAAATTATGGTATTTTCATAAAAAAACGATTGAAATTTCGGGGGGGGGGTCTGGACCCCATGGACCCCCCCTGAGTACGGCCTAGCCAGATCTAAGAAGATTTTTTTTCTAATAGTAATTACAATGGGTAAATTACTTATCAAAGACAATTTATTTCTTGAACTTCAGGATAGAGAAGAAAAATAAAACGACAGAAACACTGATTGTAAGTTCTTTTCTTTATCTGAAAATTGCATTGTAATTCTTTGTTATTCTTCCCACCGTATTTGTGAATCTCGCACTGTGCTTGGCATGGTTAGTATTTTCAACAAACATTGCAGAAATTTTCAAATGCTCGTACATATCAATGGAATGTGTGCACATTAAACATTTGATTCACTGGGTCAGAAATATATCTCTCATTATTTAAATCTAATTTTCTTCTTTTTGCTTTTCTATTTTATAGATAGTATCATCTAGACATAATATTCTGTTCCGTACTGATGAATGTGAAAGCTTTTGCTATTATTAGCAATTGAACACCTAACTCCATTTCACCATATAAAATATATTTATTTTATTAATCAGTATTACTGTAGTGTATATTCACACATTATACCACACGATACATTTTCATTATATCTTTATATATAAAAGGCAATGTCCTGAGTGACTGATCAACGTAGAGCGGAAACTATTAATGCTACAGACTTGAAATTTCGTTGCACCATGTAAGTGTGCACTAAGAAAGGATTTTGCAAAATTTTAATTTTAAGAAAAACATTGGAGCGAGAGAGATAACATGATACATGTATATAACACGGGGACGGCCATGCCGCTAAGACGCCAGGCGAAGCGGGCTTATCCTGCTAGTTCTCCTATACAAACTAAGGTATTTATTGATAGGAATGCTGAAAGAGTCCCAAACTGGACAACGAAAATGTATGACTCCGCCGAAGATTTTGAAGCCTCATTCACACCACCCATATGTTCAGTTTGGAGAGTTATGCACAAGTGCGTGCCGGCCCATCGGGGTACCGGGAAATTTCAATATGTATAAAAACGTGACCGATTATTTTTCTCAACATAATAATATTTTTGTCAAATATTATTTTCGTTCAAATAACTCAACATAATAATACTTTTTTAATATTCAAAAAATCTAACATACGTTATGTACAGTTTAAACTCAACATAATAATATTTTTGTCTTTCTTCAAAAAATAAACATACATTATGTACAGTTTAAACTCAACAACTCAACATAATATCATTTTTGTCGTTGTTCAAAAAATCTAACATACATTATGTACAGTTTAAACTCAACAACTCAACATAATATCATTTTTGTCGTTGTTCAAAAAATCTAACATACATTATGTACAGTTTAAACTCAACAACTCAACATAATATCATTTTTGTCGTTGTTCAAAAAATCTAACATACATTATGTACAGTTTAAACTCAACAACTCAACATAATATCATTTTTGTCGTTGTTCAAAAAATCTAACATACATTATGTACAGTTTAAACTCAACAACTCAACATAATATCATTTTTGTCGTTGTTCAAAAAATCTAACATACATTATGTACAGTTTAAACTCAACAACTCAACATAATATCATTTTTGTCGTTGTTCAAAAAATCTAACATACATTATGTACAGTTTAAACTCAACAACTCAACATAATATCATTTTTGTCGTTGTTCAAAAAATCTAACATACATTATGTACAGTTTAAACTCAACAACTCAACATAATATCATTTTTGTCGTTGTTCAAAAAATCTAACATACATTATGTACAGTTTAAACTCAACAACTCAACATAATATCATTTTTGTCGTTGTTCAAAAAATCTAACATACATTATGTACAGTTTAAACTCAACAACTCAACATAATATCATTTTTGTCGTTGTTCAAAAAATCTAACATACATTATGTACAGTTTAAACTCAACAACTCAACATAATATCATTTTTGTCGTTGTTCAAAAAATCTAACATACATTATGTACAGTTTAAACTCAACAACTCAACATAATATCATTTTTGTCGTTGTTCAAAAAATCTAACATACATTATGTACAGTTTAAACTCAACAACTCAACATAATATCATTTTTGTCGTTGTTCAAAAAATCTAACATACATTATGTACAGTTTAAACTCAACAACTCAACATAATATCATTTTTGTCGTTGTTCAAAAAATCTAACATACATTATGTACAGTTTAAACTCAACAACTCAACATAATATCATTTTTGTCGTTGTTCAAAAAATCTAACATACATTATGTACAGTTTAAACTCAACAACTCAACATAATATCATTTTTGTCGTTGTTCAAAAAATCTAACATACATTATGTACAGTTTAAACTCAACAACTCAACATAATATCATTTTTGTCGTTGTTCAAAAAATCTAACATACATTATGTACAGTTTAAACTCAACAACTCAACATAATATCATTTTTGTCGTTGTTCAAAAAATCTAACATACATTATGTACAGTTTAAACTCAACAACTCAACATAATATCATTTTTGTCGTTGTTCAAAAAATCTAACATACATTATGTACAGTTTAAACTCAACAACTCAACATAATATCATTTTTGTCGTTGTTCAAAAAATCTAACATACATTATGTACAGTTTAAACTCAACAACTCAACATAATATCATTTTTGTCGTTGTTCAAAAAATCTAACATACATTATGTACAGTTTAAACTCAACAACTCAACATAATATCATTTTTGTCGTTGTTCAAAAAATCTAACATACATTATGTACAGTTTAAACTCAACAACTCAACATAATATCATTTTTGTCGTTGTTCAAAAAATCTAACATACATTATGTACAGTTTAAACTCAACAACTCAACATAATATCATTTTTGTCGTTGTTCAAAAAATCTAACATACATTATGTACAGTTTAAACTCAACAACTCAACATAATATCATTTTTGTCGTTGTTCAAAAAATCTAACATACATTATGTACAGTTTAAACTCAACAACTCAACATAATATCATTTTTGTCGTTGTTCAAAAAATCTAACATACATTATGTACAGTTTAAACTCAACAACTCAACATAATATCATTTTTGTCGTTGTTCAAAAAATCTAACATACATTATGTACAGNGGATATCTCTTCCTGAGGCATATCAGACAATCTTTATACATTTTACATAATATTCTAAAGATAAAGTATAAATCAAATATAAAACAATACTGTGCGAGGATAAAGTTGGAGTTTGTGCAACCAATGTCTAACCTAACGTAATGATAATAAAAAATACAGATGGAAAAACTTTTTATAGTAACTTTTTTATAGACTCCCCTCTCTGGTCATTCTTTAATTATTATCGTCAGCATTGTACCCGGCTCTGCCCACATCATACAATACTCAAGAGCATGAGATTATGAAACACTAGATGCTAGAAGTATTGTTTTAATAATATATTTTTTTCTATAAAAAAATCCGTGTTATATGTACAGGATGTATCAAAAGGTTATGCAAAAAAAAGGAAACCACGTATAGTAGAACTTAAATAAAGACCACTTTGCTTAATAAACCCTTACAATATTATTAAAAAATAATTTCATGACCCCTCCCCCCATAACTCCGCCCCTCATCGGGGAAAAAGTGTCAAATACTCACCAAAGAAGCATGATAATATTCGGAGACGTCATGCGAAAAATGAAGTCAATCGCAAAATAATTCGATTTTGAAGCGCCAACTTTGGGTGGTCCTAGCTACCTTGCGGTCCATTTCCGTATATATAGGAATTTATTAAGCAAAGTGGCCTTTATTTGAGCTCTACTAGGTATACGTGGTTTCTTTTTTTGCATAACCTTTTGATATACCCTGTAGAATTAATAACAACAGAATTGTGCTCTGGGAATAGTTTCCAAGTATAGAATAAAACATCGAGAAAATAACAACGGTTCTGTTAGATTCAATTTTGAATAAAAGAAAAATCCTTCCCNCGGTTCTGTTAGATTCAATTTTGAATAAAAGAAAAATCCCCCCCCCGCTCTAAACGTTTGAACGGTTATTCTTCAACTCTAGAAATTTAAAATTTTGGTTACGACCATAACTTAACCTTTGTATGTGTATATGTTAAAATGCACCTTCAGAGGCCCCCAATTTCAATTTCAAACTCAAAGCTTGAAGATTTTGTTTTCATTGTTTATTCTTGATTTTAATTTTAGTCACTAAAATAGTAATAATCAGCGCCAATTTTTCGAGTTACCTATATTCGTTTTGGGTAATATTCTTGAAAACTACTACTGTGAACACGGCCGCATTTAAGGGGGGCTCAGGGGCCCCCCCTCGGAGATGAAAATGAAATGGAGATNATAACTTAACCTTTGTATGTGTATATGTTAAAATGCACCTTCAGAGGCCCCCAATTTCAATTTCAAACTCAAAGTTTGAAGATTTTGTTTTCATTGTTTATTCTTGATTTTAATTTTAGTCACTAAAATAGTAATAATCAGCGCCAATTTTTCGAGTTACCTATATTTGTTTTGGGTAATATTCTTGAAAACTACTACTGTGAACACGGCCGCATTTAAGGGGGGCTCAGGGGCCCCCCCTCGGAGATGAAAGAAATGGAGATGGGATGAAAATAAATAATGATGAAAAATCAATGAATGAATGAATCCATCATCCTGTATACGTCTTTTGTTTTTTTAGCTACTTACTACTAAGCTAAAATTAACAACTTATACCTACTATTTAAATTTAAATAGTTCCCATTCTAATGCTATTTTTTATGCTGATTTTTTTTTTATTTTTTATTCTGTCCCCCCCCCCGCCCTGACCAAAATCCTGGATACGGTGTCTGTGGATATCCTTTTAAACAAAACATCCGAAATATGGAAGTTTATAGAATGCGAGTATATGTTCCCCAGATATTATACAATTTAACATTTAATTTCTATATTTATTGGCGACATGAAACAATCTATCATTATCAAATTCTAGAAGAAATGCTTGCGATCAAAATAATAATTTCATCTAGGTACTATCCATAAAATAGAATCAAATGACGTCGAATTTTCTCTGCCTTTTCGTAATTTTAATGATTTTTTTTTTTAAAAAAAAATAGTGTATGAAGAATTTCCTTTTAGTTTATTGGTACTATATCGTTCTTCGGATTTTGATTAAATTTTCTGTGGTTTGAATTAGATGGACACAGTAGCAGATTTAAACTTTCGCCGCCCCGAGGCAATTTAGAACTTGCCGCCCCTATTTTGACAAGAAATGCGATTTTGATAATTTCATTCGTTAGTGCTTACTCAGTAATTTTGTCGATTATTTTGGGACAAGAGAAATACAAACATTAATGAACATACTTGGTAATAGCTCTGTTGCCAGCCGCAGTCATGTCTATTCGCACGCGTTTCACACTTCAATTACTGCACATGAAGGCGCAACATCAAGATGCTCACGCGTATATTTGAAAGTTTTACGGATGCTGGAGTTTGCTATGTATAATGCAAGCTATACAGTATCTTTCTGTACAGAATTTCAATCTTGTAAAATGTGAGGAAAATTTATAAACATAGACAGTATTTTCAGTGCAGCTAAATCCAAAAAAAAAAATATTCTTTTCCATATTTAAGTTGTTCCATATTTTGTCGCCCTAAGCCTATGCTGCTTGTATATACCTACGGAAATCCGCCACTGGATGGACAAGTAGTAAATATTTTCTAATTAATTTTGTATCGACTACAAGTAAATTGATGAGTCACGAGCGCTTTCGTCTGTTACGATATCTTCTAGTGAGATATATTCTTTGTTAATCTTATAATAAAAAGTATATCACTTATAAAAAAATGAATAGATTTAAAATTTTCTCCCTGTCATAACATATAATAATAGAAACCAGCGGTAAAATTTTATAAGAAAAGGGAGTGCAAATTAAATTTAATGAATTTATGAACTAGAAGACGTCGTAACAGACGAAAGCGCTCGGGACTCATCAATTTACTTGTAGTCGATAAAAAATTAATTAGAAATTCTTATATTTCAAAATGACTACAACATCTAATCCTCAAAAATATTTCTTATTTGTAGTAAATACTTGTTGGGCAAGATAGTAGGGACTGGGGAAGAAGGTCCCCACTTTGGAGAGGAAGTAAAAATTTTCATTACAACTGCGAGTTCTGAGCAAATGAGAAGTTACTTAGTGTGTAATATATATTTTTAACATAATATTATAATATAAGATATATTACCTACCACCTGCTTGCCTTAAAGTTCATAAATCTTTCCTAGTTTGGTTCACAAGTCATCTCCCGTCGTCCCTACTCTCACACTTATCTCAATTTTTTTTTATTCTATGTTGTGTTATTAAAAGCTGAGAAAATATTCTCGACACTTATTTTGAATTTACAGTCGACTTTTTTTTTTTTTTTTTTCATAATAATTTATTCAAACAGTGACGTCACGTCAGTTGGGTGTACTATTTATATTGGATTATCAAGTTGAAATAACAAATAATAATATACAGTTCAAGAAGCATGACCTCTTCACGGCGAGTATACATATAGACAAAATACAAACATAGGGAACCAGAACATGAACGTATGCCTCTGAGTATTAAACGGCTTCTTCTAAAGAGGCGAGATTAAATCAAGCGCACAGAGTCTTGTGTTCCCCCCGTGACTATTTTGAGGGAGGTGATAGAGACAGTATTCCATGAAAATTATGTGAAGGGAAAATGGTGAATAATGCACAAACTAGGCCGATACTTAAATAAAAACTGTGCCAGTGTGGCACATGGGTTTATAATTTTACTGGCTAAACCCCCTCCCTCCCCCAAAAAAAAAATGTTATTTTACATTTCAAGTACTTACCCAGAATTCAAATATCGAATTGAAAAAATCCATTCTTCCGTCGACCTTTTGCCACTTTTGCCACTTAACACTTAGTGTTGACCGATTTTAATGAAATTCAGTATGCAAAAGTGCCCATCGCGGCATACGGCGCGGCGGACAAACGGATTTGTTTTATTCGATTTTTAGGATTCCACGTACCTATAAACGTAAAATATCAAATTTTGAGGAGGGGTATATA
>CM022879.1:27347301-27360169 GCA_012654025.1 Pachypsylla venusta | reverse complement strand
AAACAGGAGGGTGTGGGTTCAATCCCCAGCAGAGGCAGGATTTTTTCATCATTAATTTGAGTATTTGACCACATAAAAATAGAGCTCTAAGGGTTACATGTGCAGGTATTAGAAAATTCCTCAGGCAGTAACCTCGCCTACTGATGGTAATATTCCACTCAAGAGTGTATTTTCTTTTAGTACTTCTCTGAACTGCAGAACTCACTCTAATAATGGGCTGCCATAAGGGACTGGGTGCTCGAATAGTACCCAATATTCCAATTAAGCCTATGAACGTAATGAATGTCCATACCAAGTGTCATATCAAAATTGGACAAGGCGTTCGAGAGTTATCGTAATACGAGCGGACAGACAAACAGATGTTTGAAGAGATATATAATACATAATTGGCATTCGATGCCCTCCTTCCATCTAAAATATCACAAGATTTAAAGATCCTAATTTTTGAGGGAGAAAATAAACTCTTTGAGTTGGGGTGCAATAATGTTGATATATCTCTTGAGGTCATAGAATAGCGAATTCCACGGGTACAACAGCTCTGAGTTTCATTTCATAGATATGACATGATTCCAAGGGTATGCGATCCGAGCCCTCAGACGATTTTTTTTTTTTTTTTTTAAATTAATCATGGTGAAATCATTTCTTACGTTAACACTCGTACAATTCGTTAAATGTTCGTTCGTTATTGTTGTGGAAGGATCTATAATCATTATCTTCGTATATCGGAATGGAAATTATATTTTCGAGCTGACTTTTTTCCATCTGCGTCCTCAGAAGTTATTAACGTCAAACGACAAACGGATAAAATACCACATAACATGTTATTATTTTTAAAATAAAACCGCAGACATATTTTTATACTGTTTATGCTATGATCTATGATGTCACCGACTAAAATGTATATTGATTTGCAACAAATAATTAAGTGGAGTTGCTAAGTATAATATCTATAGATTGAAAATTCTCGTCGGCAGTATGAATCCAGTGGAATAAGTTGTAGACCTCGCTCATTTAGGAATGTATAGTTTTAATGCTTACACGAAAATACGAATACAATTTCTGGGTATATTTTTAAATTTTCTGTAGGTATGTGAGTACCTTGAATTTTCTGGCCAGCCACAAATTGCAGAAATCACTTCGCTGGAAAGATGAGTTATAAAATGTCCCTCAAATTTACCTCTGCTCCCTCAGCGCCAAAACTAATTTCTCCTGAAGTAAAATATGAAGTCTCCTAAACATTAGGTAATTTTACATAAAGGGTCATGACCAAAATTGAGAAGTATCTACACCTAAAATTTATAAATTGCTGACCAGTTCGCTTGTATTTTCCCCCTTCTTTTTAACGACTTTGAGTATCTTCTCAAAACGGCATACTATGTCAAGTAACATTATAATAATTACAATTAAAAACACTTAGTTTTCACTTGACTAAAACACTTTTATTTTGCTAATTTTATACGTGGAAAAACAAGAAGTGTTTATTTGTATGTACAGTTAATTAATAATCATACAAAATAAAATTTACAAAACAACAAATGAAAATATTAAAAAATAAACATAAGAAAGGGGAATAACCATGCGCGCGATTATGTCGCGTTTACAAGATTAAGTCGCGATTACCGAAGAAGCCGCGTTTACATGAACCCAATCTAATAAAACCGAAACTATGTTACATAATTATTTCGTAGTTGTGAAATAAAATTTAATTTCCAGCATTCACCGCTTTTCTTATGTATAAAGAAAGCTTCAAATAGATTTAGTTTCCTGGAATTGAGCTCATTACTATTCAGGATTTTGATGATGCATTCCGAAGCATTAAGCACTCCTGTTAGTTAAAAGATGCTGACTTCAGTTTTATAAATAAAAGAAAACCTTTCTTGGTTAAGCAAATTTGTAGTTGTCATTGTCATGTGCGGATATAGGGGAGGGCACAGGGGGCACGTGCCCCCCCCAGTTTTTTTTAAGCGGACGGTATTTCTCAAATTTCATTAAAGTCCAGGACTCGAACCCCGGCCTCTAGGTTACGAGTCCCTCCCCCTCCAAATTTTCTATTAGGTATATTGTGCCCCCTCCCAAAACGCGAGGGCTATATCCGCGCATGGTCGTTGTTGTTGTGTTTTGGAAGCCGTGAGACAAGGAATCTCGTGTGTTCAAAAAGGTTTTTTGATCTGATCTCGTGTGGAGATCTTGTGTAGATTTTCCGTCATAGGAACAATTAATATCGTTTAATCAATAGTGCTTATCATTTATCAATATCAGGAATCAACAACCATTTTGTGAAAATATCAAACCATAAATAGAAAAGGGTACCGCTCAACAACACTCATCAAACTTCGTTCTTTTTCCCTTCCTTTTCTATTTTTCTGGTGAGTAATTTAGAACATTGTACCAAGCAAATCAGTTTCCAGGTAAGACCACACATTTTTTAATTGTTTTCGTACGACGGCTTCAGGCTGGAAAACCACCTGTTCAGCCTCGAGCGATGTATACGAAATTTACAGCATTCCTGCCACAGACCGAGTTGCACCATTGTTTGGCCTACGGGCAGCGAATGTTGCAACATTTTTTGACCTTCGGATCGCGGATCATTTTCTTGGTTTTAACATTTTCTGGCCTTCGAGTCGGATTTTATAACATTTTTGATAAAATACGTTTTATAAAAATTGTTATAAAGTGTTTTAGTCAAATGAAAACTAAGTTATTATAACTGTGTGTTCCTTTGTTTGCGTAGAAAGACAGCGGCCTCTGATATGGTCCTTGTGTTCATTCTTTTTCTTTCTAGTCTTGCTAAAAAAATGAAGAGAGAAATGAAAGAAAACCTCCTCAAAAACGCTTATAAAAAAAAAAAAAAATCCCCTCTTGCAACAACAAATCGAAAACATGAGTTCAGTCAGGTAAAACTATGGCCACATTATCGTCGCTATCCAGGTATCATTTGAGTTCCTTTTGGAACAGGAAAGGTAAGTATAGTTCCATGTTTCTCGTTCCAATAATATTTGACTACACAATACTAAGTCAGAAGTTTTCACAAGTACCTATTATAGAAACGCTAGTCAGGAAAATGTATGTAGGTAATGCGAACCTTGTCGTTCTTACAAAACCGTATTTTATATCTAGATGTATTTGTGACAGCAAAACTAAAATAGTATCATTTTTCACATTGCGATGTTGTTTATTTGGAAACTTTGTTATCAGGGTCACTCGAATTTCTGCTTTGCACAACATTTCAATACTTGTTCTTCTTACATGGGCGTAGGAAGGGAGGGACAGGTGGGGACAGCTGCCCCCCCCCTAGAAATTCTCGAGAGTATGCAGCACGGAAGGGGCGACTTAAATTTACATTAGATAAAATGATTTTTGGAAGCAAAAAAGTCATCAAGTACCGNTAATGTAAGTTGTCAAAGCGCGGGGCTCTCTAAAACGCGGGGCCCGTAGCACGTGCTACAAGTGCTACTATATATTGTTAATCCGGCCCTAGGTAACACTCACTTGCTTCTCATAATATTAATGCGTATAGTAACTGCAATTTACTGATCCCAACATAAGGACCGTCACGTAATGGAACGGGCTTGCTCCCCTCGGTGGCTAAGTTACAATATTTGAATATACCAGCTGTTCTCTTTGTAACATATGATGGTATTCAAAATATTTGATTACCGCGAGCTACGAAAAGAACACACAAAAACAATTCCAGCCTCAGTAGTTCAGTTGGTTGAGGCGGTGGATTCGTAAACAGGAGGCTATTGGTTCGAATCCAACTCCATCCCCCCTCTTCGACACAAGATTGGAAATAGATTTTTTTTTTAAAAAAAAGCTATTTTTTCATACCTATTATTATTCTATTGAAGTGAAAATGTGACACGAAAGAGAGACAAACACATAATACGCATACACCGAAAAAAAGGTGGAGTCGCCTTTAAATTGGCTCCAAAAAATGTGCATTGGAATGCATTTAGTTTGTATTGATAGATCTTCCAAAAATTTTAACTTTTAATTGAAATGGAAATAGGGTTTAAATTACATTGATATGATTTCAGATTTAAGGAGTATTTTTTTCATAAACTAAGGAGTGCTCCTTGTGAAAACCCATTTTTAAGGTACCTCTGAAACCATAATTTTACTCATTTAAGTCATTGAACTAGTGTTCCAACTCTATTGTTTTCATATAATTAAAGCCTGTAACATTGTCTTTTCTTCTAGGAGGTAGGAAATTTGTATTGGGGCATGAAATTTCGGAGCAGTGGAGGTGGGATGATATTCGTATGATGGTCAGTAATTAAATTCTATTCAAAAGCTATGTTTTGCCCTTTTTATTAACGATACCCACCTCATTCTACAATCTCTTCCCCATCCCTCCTCCCTTAGATATGTTCCTTCTCATTGCTATTGTTTTATCATTATTCTTTTCTTTTATATACGGGGTGTTTACTTATGTGGTAGGGACAGCAGATAGCAAAAAATTGATAGGAATGGACCCCCCACCAAATCATGGTCTATAGGACCCCTGGAAAATTATCGGAATGTCTAACCTTTTTCGAGTTACGGCCATATTTTGAATTTATGGTCCAACACATTAAATTTTGTAGTGACAATCCGAGTTTGTTTAGAATGAGAGTTATTTCCTAATATGTTATTGCATTGAAATTTTCTCATTCCTCTGGCGCTGCTGTGAAAGAAATGGGCAGGTTAATGTTTTCCTTTTTTTGCTAAAATGTTTCCTTATTTAGGTCAATACTTGTTACCTAAATAATCACCTTACTTCAAATTTTTTACCCGAAAATGGTCGTTTTCCAAACGACTTATTTTTAACTTTCAGGAGAAAAATGATATTTGTCCTTGTCCTCTGTGTACACTGATGAAAATAAAAATGTACACATTTAATTGTTTATAAGTAGATGAGAAACCTTTTTTGGAACACAAACTTTCATATCAAAGCTTAAAACGAACACCATTATACAGGGTGTAACAAAATTAAATTTTAGACCCCTCTATCTCCGCCCCTGATTAAAAAAAAATAAAGGAAATTTAGCCCTTATTTTATTTGGACTTTTATTTAAACGATATATATTTCTTGAGAAATCGATACTTTTTGTTAAGAAAAGTCAGTTCCAGTGTTCGAACCCTTTTCCAATCCCTAGAACTTTTCAAAGTTCAAACATTTCAAGCCGTTGTATAGTTAAGGGTGGTGACCGGTCATTATGTGACACATTGTATATTTTTTCTAATATGTATGGATAGTCCACAGTCTTATGTATATAGTAGACTAAACATAAGGAGTAGGCTGTGATTTTTCCTTTAAGCAGCTAGCTGCTGCAGATTGACCAGTGATTTTTCCTTTCAGCAGCTAGACGCTGTAGACTGACTTTCAACCAGTTCCGTGTTTGTAGGATATTTCCTCTTGATATAAAGTCCGTTGAACTGAATACCGCCCTGTATTATAAGAAAGCCTCGTCCACACGTAATATTAGTGGCTGGACGTATCCCAAAGTCGAATCAGTTAGCCAGCATCAATAAGAAATTGAATACTGTCACCAGAGACACCCAATATTATATAGTGTTGGTTTATCCAAGGAAAGAAAAGAGTCATCAGAGAGGAAAGAGGGGAGTAACGTTTCTTGGGACAAATTCTACCGCCTCTCGTGGCAGTTGAAAGTGAACGGTTCTCAGAGTATGATTGTTTGATTCTCTTCACGTAAGTCCTTTACATCATTTAAATTACGATCCCTTCAGATAGCTCTCAGAGAACATTTGAAACATTTTGTATTTTAATTTTATTATTTATTAAAAATCTAATTATTATTAATATTACTATCTAACCAAGGAATTATTTAATTCTTTAACTTTAGTACACGCTCACTTATCCTTGAATTCTAAGGCGAGAGTTGGAGTCAAATTTGGGACCTTCGGATTCTATATTTATAGAGACGAGTGCACAAATGATTTACAAATAACTCTTGTTTTGGAAGTATCCCAACCCCTTAGGATTACAGCTGCCGGGGCGGTTACAATACACTATTAATATTCGTCAGATGAAGCAATGAAGTTAAAGACCGGTCCAGTGAGATTTTATTTGATTAGCGCCATCATCATGTTGGCTATTTCCACATTGAGCCCAGCTCATACTGGGTGGGGTCACAATTTGTGTGGTTAATTTGTCCCTTTCCAGCGATTGGAGTATTCTTTTGAAACACTTAAAGTGTAATACGAAAGATAAATGTTGATGTGGAAAAAACATTGACTAATTGATAGAAATATGCAATAATTAAAAAAGAACAAAATAGACTAATGCTTAAAGAAATAAAAAGCTTAAAGATACTTCAAATAAAAAATGATTAAGGGCGAAATTCATAGTCATTCCTCAAGTGAAGATTTTTCTTGACTTAAAAATTATCACTTGAGGTAAATTTTCAATTTATGGACAAAGTTATTTTTTTTTCTCAAGTGAAATTATTCCTTGGGGAAAAAATCTTACTTCACTTTATAAGTTTGAACTCATTGAACTGGCAGCACTGCGAAACAGTGATAAATCTTTATAGAAAAATAAATACTCAAGGGTTCCCTTGAGGAAGATTTTTTTACTCAGTCATTTCACTATTTTGTAAGTTTCAATTTTTTGTTTATAAATTATTTTCTCCAGGTTAAATTTATTCTTTCAAAGAGTGAAATGTGGCGAGTTTGAATTTTCATTAAAAAAAAAAAAAAAATGCCTCAGTTGAGGATTGAACCCACAACCTCCTGTTTGCCAGGGCTACTGCTTAACCACTGCTACTAAGGCAGATTTTTACTTCAATTACAGTGCTACCAGTTAAATCCTCATCCTGTTTTAAGTGGAGTTGGAGTGGAAGTAAACATTTTTCTCAAGAATTTTTTTTTAACTTGCTCTATTCATAGAAAATTTCACTGAAGTCATAGATTTACTTACTTCAAAAATATTCCCACAAAAAAAAAACATATACTGAAAATCAAATAACTTATTTTTAGTTAAAAAACTAAATGTGAATTTAGTTTTTTAACTAAAAATAATTATTTTGTTTCTTAACTTATTTCTTAATTATTTCTAAATAAAGGAAACAGAGCAAATTATAATGTTTATGATTGTCACGCACAGATATGTTTCCATGGTGATGAAAAGGACGCAGTATTTGCCATATTTCCACTAGAGCGCGCAGCATAATATATTGATTGATCGCTAAAATTGGTACCTACAGGATGTCACAAAATTGATGCCTTATCAAATTTTGATATAACGGACATTCAATATTTCATGGAACTCGCTGATCATAGTTTTGGCCCTATTAGGACATCCGGGGCCAAACATTTGTGTGAGACCAACAGTACTATTTGTAAAATAATGATGAATTGTATTTGTTGACCGAACGGAATGAGGTCTATATTGCAAACTCGCATACTCATCATGGAGACAAACAGAAGTTTTGAGATAAACCTGGGAGTTTAAAAAAGACCACACTTCGTTCGGTCAATTTGATTGATAGATTTTGCAGATTATTAGATAATACCACCATAACTGTCTGAACGAATTGAGGTTTAGTTTTTACTCCATGATATTTGTTAAATGATGCATCCTAATCGGATGAATGGACTTACCAATAGTTCTGTGAAGGTGAACTGCAGATCTCATTCAAATAAGGAGGCCCAAATTAATATGCTAATTCCATGAACGTGATCGATGACCATATTAGTAAGATTTACAAGATGTTTGAGTGTTACCTGGCAAAGCATCAGAATAAATGTATCCTTTATTCTTTTTCTTCAACTTCACCCTTTCACAATTTTATTTGAAGTTGGTGTTGCTTTCCTTAATTCTAACCTTCCGCTCCGTGCCTATTCTCTTTAGGAGGAAAGGGTTCTTTCCTTGCACGGTAACCCTAGCACTTGCTTCTCACAGTATCAATTGAAACTGCATAGAAACAACCTTTTTGCTGATGATTTCTCATCATTTGTTTGAAGCGGAGTTTTTTGAAGGCTATTAGATGCATTTCCTAACACAAACCTTCTGTATTTACACGGGCTTAAAACCGTCACCTAATGAAGCTGATTTGCTCCCCTCGGTGACTACATTTCCTAACACAAACCTTCTGTATTTACACGGGCTTAAGACCTTCACCTAATGAAGCTGGTTTGCTTCCCTTCGGTGACTGCATGATCATTTACTGATGATACAATTCAAAGACATTAAAATAAGTCAGTGAATTCTTCTTACCCGAACTGTCTTCCGCCTATTGAAAGGTGAATTTGTATTTTCCATTTCCCACGGGGAAAGTTTTCTTTGAGAAAAGAAAATCCTTGCTATCTCTGCACTATAAATTTATTAATGATTAGTTAACTAGGGAATTAGATATCCCGCTATAAGTGGAAGTTTCTTCTTTCTTCTACCTACCCCAGCCTGTATAGCTGCGTTCACATTATGCGTGGCTGGCACGTCCACATTGTATTTCATATTTAGACGCTTCATCGGCACGCGGCTCGGCTTTTCCACTCAGTCTTATAATGAACGTCAAAGAGGACAATGCTGATCTCACAGCTGCTGCTGCGATTATTATCAGAGTTGCAGCAAACCAACGATTTCGACCAAGACCAAAGCGGTTATGGATACGCCCTAGCATCCTTAGAGGAAGAGAATAGTTACGTGCCAGCGATTTTCTGAAAGATTTGTTACTCTATGAAGTCGACGAGTTGAATTTTAAATTCCGGTGTGATGTTGGGTTTCAAAAATTCTTCAGTATGAAGGCTTCTGATCTTGAAGTTTTACTCGGTATGATTGGACCGGAAATCAGCAGACAAAATTCGTCATTCAGGGAACCTATCCCCCCAAACAAACGTCTTTCACTGACCCTACGCTTTTTTGCAACAGGAGATCCGTACCATTCACTCATATACAAATTTCTCGCTAGGTACTCTAGTTAACTCTTGAAATCAAGATGGCAAAGGCGGGATCTCTAGCCCGGCATTGCCGTTGCATCTACATTATGCCGTGTGGGCATCTTTGATCTGGATTGGCAAGGAGCGGGTTGGGATCGGGCCGGCTTTCGGCAAACCCGGACGGCACGTCTACACATGTTCGGCTTTGCCAGGCGGCGGAGTGTAGACGCAGCTTAAGAATATTCAAGTTTCACTATTTAATTTCCTTCTTCCTTGCTTTAATGTGGGGATTTGAAATGCAAATTTTCTAGCTAAGGTACCTACTTTTTATTGTATTAGGTACTACAAAGGGGAACTTTTTATTATACTTACATTAGAAAGCAAATATTAATATTGATTTAATTAAAATGACTACTTGAACACAAAGTGCTATTTTCTTGTTAATAGGCTTGAGTTTTGTTCAAGGTATAGGCGTAAAGTCTGGAAAACTACAACAATAAAAAAGAAAGAAAAATGAACAATGTCAATGAAAACTTTTTATTTTTCCAAGAAATGCCTTCGACAGTATTGTAGGCGCTAGAGGATAGGGCAGCATTTGAGAAACAGTGTGAAATTAATTCGTTCCTTTTTTAATTGAGGATATTTTTAGAGTTCCATATTCCAAAAGGGTGATGCTAAAATCAGAAAATTCCCAGCCTCCGAAGACATAATAATTAAAGAAAGAAAACCTTTAGGACACTTGGTAGAACTATTATTCGATACGCGTATCGGATTTTATTCCATTATCAAGAATGAACATTATATTCTTAAGGACTAACTTATACGGTATATAAAAGATTCAAAAAGGAAAATCTGATACCCATCCAATCAGGGCCGGCTCAAGAGAATTAATTTGTTCGTTAATTAATATAAATAGTAAATGTACTCATATTCATATTTTTAATGATAATACTGAATAGTTATCCCTCCTAGTAGTGAAATTCATGATTTTTGCACAAATTTCAATCAAAATCTGGCCATGAATTTTCCTCTGGTTAATATTGAACAATTCAGAGTCATATATATTTACAACAGAAATAATGGACACTAAACCTTTTTGTTAAATCCACACAATTTTAATTAGAATTTTTCAAGTGTATATGTGTGGGTTGTAGCCTTTAAGCAACGACAGATTTAGCCGGAGTGTCATACCCCTGGTTTTACTATTGGTTTTTATGATTGATAATTCTTGTTATGAATTATGAATCATATACACAAAAATGTACGTCTATATATATATATACATATTTTTTCATATCCCGCTGAAAATAGAATTCCATTTTGATTTTGCCGCCCCCTCAATTTTGACGCCCTAGGCGGTTGCCTAGTTCGCCTATATGGTAGAGCCGGCCCTGCATCCAATTAAAAAGAGGAGGGAAACTTGCAGTCATAAATAAAATAATGGAAATAATTATTTTCTTTTTTATTTCAAATTTAGATCTGCGAAGACAGAAGACACAATACAGAAAATTATTTAATGAAATCCTTCAAATTTGTTCAAAGTTTTCGTGTAGTCTAAATGTGAAGTTATATTTCCTACGTCACTTTTATATTTATAATTCACCGAGGAAGAGTTTTTATTAATAAAAGTCTCTAAAAAATTATTTTTATACATATTTAATTAGAATGTACATTTCCATGACTTTTATTTCCCCAAAAATAAAATTGTGTTTTTGTTCCAAGTCATGTTTTTTATGACAAAAACTACTTGACACATTCGTTTTTTGAGGTACTCTCTAGATTCACTAATGTAGTTCGCGGGACAGTTGTGCTTTTAATTTAACTAATTAAAATCTGATTTTTTTTTTCTTCAACTTTTTAGTTTCTAATGTCATACCTAAATTTTTCATCATTTCCCTAACGTACAAGCCGAGCTTCTATCTATTTGATTAAACAATTTAGTTCCTTTTTATTATATATTAGATGTTATATTCCGAACCAAGTAAAGTAATCTGGGAACGAACACCAAATACTATATATGTATGTAAAAGGCAAGGGAGCTGTGAGTTATAATTTTAGTAAAATGAGACTTGTCATGCAATATAAATTCAGCGAGGAATTCATTAAGTATCCCCCCACTTTTCCCCTCTCCTCTTTTTCTTTTTACACACAGTTTCCCATTCCGCTTAAAATTTAAGTCTAATATATTATAATAGCTTTATACTGGGTGTCATGTGCTAATATTAGGTAATGGGCTAAGTCACCGTCCTGCCCCGGCACATCTCATTCAGATCACACCACTGCGTTGTATATTTAGCATAACATGAAGAAGTGAAGTCTCAAAATCTCCCGAGGTTATCGGTAGAAATAAATGGTATGGAAAACCGTACTAAAAACTTTATGTTCCTACATACTAAAAATTTGGCAGCCTTCCGATGTTGTCGCAGCTCTTCAGTGAAAATATTATATGAAATATCATTGATTTGGCAATTTGGCATTGAATCCTATCTTAAGTAGAGCTAGGATCAATCGAAAATAATATGTATCTGAAATGCAAAATGCAATAGAGATTTAGAATAACATTTTTTTCCTTTTTTTAGAGTTCATTTATATAAATTTTTATTTGTAAATGTAAATGTATATTTCCTTGTGTTATTATGTCACAATGTTTGTGGGCATCATAGCATTACAAGGTATTTTCCACATTAACTTCAATATCACTAAGCCTAAGCTACACTTTTAACAATTTCCTTATAATGCTACCACTTGGCGCTATTACCATAGCTACTCAATTGTCCTCAGGAGGCTGAGTTACCCCCAAACACAACCAGACCAAGTAGAAAATTTGAAAAAACCTTTTTCAAATTTTTGACCCGTCCGGGAATCGAACCCGGAACCTCCGCGGTGCAAGCCGAGTGTGATGCGCACTCTGCCACGGAGACGTCATAAATTTTTATTTAATTCACAGGTAAATCCAAATCAGGGGAAGAATGGAGAGTCTAAAATTTGTTTTAAATTTCATCAAAATTGGAGTGATATTGCTACTTTTAGCAAAGTGTCCTGAATTAGAGATTTGGTGCCCTAAAAGTCCCCGCCCAGATGAAGATAGCCCCATGAGACCTAAAATGTGTCCATGAAATGTTACAAAGGGTGTTTGCTTTAAATTTAATCAAAATCGGTCTTGCCGTTACTGCTCTAAAGGGTCACCCCAAAATGAAACCTTTTGTCCAATAAATGGACTCCAGAGGGCGCCATCTCCAATGTTAATGTTTTGAATCAAATTATGGTCTCAAGGAATATTGGTGCCAATTTTCATTAAAATCGGAAAAAATTGCTCTAGATGCGCGAACACGATTTTGCGGACGGACGGACATTTTTCCTGACACATTTTTTAGAATGTAGTCGTCATAATTCGTCCAGAAATGCAAAAAAAATTACTTTATTTCCCTATACTTCGTATAAGGAAACATAAAGTAAAAAAAAATCTTCACAATAGGTACTGACAAACTATCGGATCCTGCTGGAACGAATCCTCTCCCGTGCTAATACCAGTAGATCCCGATAAATGGATTGTCTGTATATGAGTTAAGTATTTTGAAATTACAAGAAATTCCACTACAGTTTTTTTTTTTTTGCTTTTTCAGAGCAGCTTCGAGAAGCATACTCGTAGCTAAAATCAGCGACATGATGTATCCCAATACTAGGTGTGTCCGTGGACAAAAACGGGCTGAGCCATCCGTTTTACCTCGAATTTTCGCGCACCACATAAACTTTAGCATATTGCTCCATCATTCCGTTAAAACAAGATTTTTTGAGAATACCGCACCTTTCTTGATTGCATCGTGCCGTTGAGTAGTAGATCCTATTTAAAGCGCAAAATAATCGGCCGAAAAATCCGAAATTCGAACTTGTAACTCTGGAATGGTTTGTCAAAATTTAGTAAATTATGTCCTAAATTAAGTATTGAGAAGCCACCTAAAACTTTTTCGTTATGAGTTGATATGCTGTC
>CM022879.1:27287127-27325409 GCA_012654025.1 Pachypsylla venusta | reverse complement strand
TAGAAATTAGAGAAAACATTGTGCTATTCTACAGACAAGTATCTTTTGCATCAGCAATAAATATTTGTACAGACCCATTTATAGAAATTAGAGAAAACATTGTGCTATTCTACAGACAAGTATCTTTTGCATCAGCAATAAATATCTGTTCAGTTGAAATAATCCAACTATTACAAAGTTCTACAAAATTATTGAGACTAGAAAATTTAATTACTGTTTTATTTTATTTTGAAGTCACGTAAAAAATCTTGTCTCTGAAACCAACCGAATGTTTGACAAAATTTTCCCGAGTAGCAGTTGGACCTGTTATTCAAAACAATAAAAAAAAGTTGGTAGTATCGACAGAATTAGGTAATTGATAAATCATAGGGGTTTCTTGCCTTATTAACACATAAACAGTACAATAAAAGTCGAAGTTATTTTAATTTTACACCGAATTCATATATCAATCATGAGAAAGGCTTTTGTGGAAAGTTCAAAAAATAAGGAGAGCTGATCGAAATGTGGCTTTACTTATTTATAGGTGCATGTAACATATCGCCCATAAAGGAAAGGAATTCAGCTTACATTAAAGCCAATATTTGATTTTAATGGGGTTGGTAAGGTGAGGAGATTATGAAACTGAATTTTCGATCTCTAAAACTGAGGGGGGAGGGAATTTAGGCTAGATTTTATGACAAAACCGTATTTTGTAAATAACTCGAGAGCTGTTAATTAGAATTCATATATTAAAAATAGAAATCGTTCCAGTGGTATGCAGAAAAAAAAGCTGGAGGGAAATGAATCGCTACAACCTACAACTGTTCGCCTAATATAAAATGCACAGAAAGCGAGTAATTGGGAAAACCCTGAAAAAGGGGCTTTTTGAACGGCTTTTTCAAGATGGCGGAAAATCCACAATGGTTGGGAGGTCGAAAACTTAGATTTTTTAAGAGGTCCATACCTACAAACATATATAAAAATCGAGATTTCCCCAAGTTTTGCATTCAAAAAATACCTGGCTACTGGGCTATATACGAAAGACACTGAAACAAAAAGAGAAGGCATAAATTGATGAGTCTTACAGAAAAGACACATTCAAACTTAACATGAAGATATTGGGAGGTAAATATTTTAACATGCTTTGCGGTAGAAGAAGGAGGCTTCCGCAAGAGAGGAGGAAAAGATCCTCTCCAACCAACCAAAAAAATTCTAATCTATTTGATGAGATTGATGATAGGCAAGTTTCTATTGACATGTTTGTGTTCCCTCAGAACAATACAGGGTGTGGTATATCTATTAGATACAAATATGTGTAGAGAGCAGATTAATAAAAAAGTATACCTGCAGGGGCGGATACAGGGGGAGGGCAATCGCCCCCCCCCAAGGCTGGAAAATGTAAATGTTAATTGAAAACTGAATCGATCTTAACATAGAATCGTTTTAAAATTTGAAATTTAAAAAGGTAAATTTATGCTTGTAACTCATTTTACTTGCTTTCTAATGGGTCACTTACAATTAGGTATCGTTTTGTATGTCTATTGAATTTAGAGGTATTTTCCAAGTTGATATCAGCCCCCCCCCCTCTCTAATTTAGAGTGGCATCACACTCGGCTTGCACCAACGACGTTCCGGGTCCGAATCCTGGACGAGTCGAAAATTTAAAAAAAAGTTTTTTCGAATTTTCTACTTGGTCTGGTTGTGTTTGATGGTAACTCAGCCTCCTGAGGACAATTGAGGAGCTTAGGTTTAGTGATATAGGAGTGAATGTTGAAAATACCTTCTAATGCTATGATGTATCCGCCCCTGATACCTATGTTAGGGACGAACACTTATCCTTACCAACCTCTGCTTTAAACTGGCAAAACCATATTATGATTTCTTAAACTTCTTAATAAAACCATCTGTCTTAAGGGATAACCTCCACATTTTTCAAGTTCATGGAGTCAGTTGAAACGATTCAACTCGCCGATTATTAAGGTTATTTCCCAGTCAGCGTTTATGGCACGTTGATTTCACCAGTTCACGTAAGATCACTAAAGATAAGCAACGTCCATCAAGATTTTTCTTTCTTTTTCAAGATTAGTGACCACGTTTCCTCCCTCATGGTGCTGTTTCTTTCTGATCCAAACCAGGCTGGTTGAGGTCAATGTGGTATCTACTTTGTAATTACCAGCAAATGGGGGTAAAACACTCGTCTTGAATGACTAATAGATGCTAAAGAGAAGTTAACCCAAAAATATACGTATGCACAATTGTACACTGACGATAATTCATAGTAAAATCTAATCAATGCATGAGAAATTTTGTGTAATATTGTTTGAGAGGTAACAGAGCAAGGTGGCTATTCGGTTCTGTAACTTTTAACCATATTTAACGCATTTACAGAGGTTAGGAAACGATTATACGGCCATGCCTCTATTGCGTATGTATTAATGTACATGGCGGCCAATAAAAAAGCGAGTTTAATTTTTTTTTAAATACATAAGTTTTTGTTGCCAGTCACTCCTCCCTAGTTCCAGACGTCCCAATTCTATCTTTGCTCAGTAACGCTACCTGTCCTCAAACACAGGTACTTCTTACCTAACCATATTATTTGTTTTGCAAGGAAATACATGCTTCATTGTTGTCTCATTTTGTTCTCATTTCAATTAACTCCGAAATCAAATCCATTTATATAGAAACCTTGTATTTCTACTTACACCTCCCAGTAAACTAAACATCACAAAAGAACTCCGTAGCATCATTGTCTAAAACAGTGATTGATTGAACTCAAAGGATCCCTTGCAAATGAAATATTTTATGACGCTCTTCCCACTTCTTGTACATTACCTCCTCAACACCTCGCCCACATTAACTATTTACCCAAAAACATTTAAGATTTTCCCATGTCATGGACCTCTTGTCTGGTCTGTTCTTGTATAATTAACTTGCCTACAGGATTGTGAAAATACATTATCCCTCTCTCTCGGCCCTTTCCAATACTCCTCTGAAAGATTAATGATTTACCTATTATATTGATGCCAATAGGGCGGAGTGGTAATTTCAAAATACAAAATGTGGCGGAGATTTTCGATGTCAGGATAAACCTTGGGTTGGTCTAACAACAACAAAGGAATTTTAATTAATTTCTTTTGATAGGAAATAAATTGAAAAACAAAGGAATTCTTTCCCCATAATGTGACGATAAAAAGAAACATATCACATCCTTGCCTTGATCACTAGAGCTATTGCATACCGCAATTCCTGCTTGAATGAGCAGAAATTGCAAAATCTGGAGAGTGAAAAGACATTTTCGTTCTGTATTTGCTACTGCGTATTGTTAAGATTAAGACAAGGCTTTAAATCTGGAGGGGGAAGGACGATTGCCCCACTGTATCCGCTACTGTGTATTGTTAAGACAAGGCTTTAAATCTGGAGGGGGAAGGACGATTGCCCCCCTGTATCCACTACTGTGTATTGATGAGATAAGGCTTTAAATCTGGAGGGGGAAGGACGATTGCCCCCCTGTATCCGCTACTGTGTATTGTTAAGACAAGGCTTTAAATCTGGAGGGGGAAGGACGATTGCCCTCCTGTATCTGCTACTGTGTATTGTTAAACATCTAAAACAAAACGCTTAATGGACAAGAAGAGGAAAGTTCATACCTTGAGGCGCCGCGCCGCTTGTTACATTAATAAATGTAACAAGCGGCGTTACATTAATAAAAGTAAAATTAATGTAACAATTGTGTTACATTTTATCATAACCATATATCATTATATTATGTTGATTGTATTCCAAATCTTGTTCTGTATTTCTATTTACAATTTAATGAAATTGCAAACGAAAGTAAAGAATGGGATTCTCCGCAAATTTCTTTTCTATTTAAATGAAAAAAAATCTAATATTTTTGATGATGGTGCTTGAATATATGAAGGAAATGTAAACAGTAATATTCTGGCTTTTGTTTGTACAAAGAGATTTATAAAAAACAGTAAAAGCACAAAAAAGAAACAGTCGAAAATTGAATGAAAAAGACAACAACATTAAGGTAACTATTATAAATTTACGTGTGAGAAAGAAAAATAATATTTTGATTGGTTTTAAATTTAAAATAATTTGAGATTTCTACTTTATTTTCTCAAACGTTGTTCATACATGATGCAAGGTTTCCCATTCCCGTCCCCAGTCCCGATTACGGACACATTTTTTTGAAAAAATCAATGGTCCTTTTTAAATAAATAGGTAGATACATCTCTTATTAGGAAAATTTTAAATTTCAAAATTTAAAATAATAAATACTTTTTGCTTTATTATTTTAAATAATGAAGAAAAAAAAACACCCCCTTGCAAAATTAGATATTTTATTTAATTAACTCTCAGCTTCGTCACTGACAGACATCAATCTTTGTTATCTTGTTACTCATATACTTTCTTAGGGCTCACAAACTACAGGAAATTCTATGAACATAATAAATGCCCATACCAATATTCATCAAAGTTGGTAATGCTTTGAGAGTTATTGTGGTACAAACAGACATAAAACATAGTCATGAAGTTAAAATAAGAAAAAATACATACCTACGAGTCACTTATGTATTTTTTTTTATTATTATTATTTTTTTTTTTTTTGAAAAAATCATTTATGTGTTGTGTAGAATGTAATATCAGAAACACATAGGTACTTTTCTTTTTGAAAAGAAGTAAACCGTTAAAAATACATCGAGATTACCACGATAATAATACGCATACTAAAATATTGGTCCACGTAATCGGACCATGTTCGCGGTTCTCTCTTAACCCTGTCAGTCTGAACACCTTTGAGAACAGACAAAAAAAAATTTGCTGACATATTTCAAACCACCACCATTGAAAAATAGGTATTAGTGTCCATCCTATTTTTTTCGGTCACAAAGTACCCCACCAAGCAACGTTGATTGTTGTCCAAAAATGACATTCTCCACCCTGTGCTTCGTCTGGCTGACTAATGAATTTCGTAAAACATGTTTCATTTGATCTCAGCTACCCACCATATTCAGGGGTCCCACGTATAGCCAAACACCCTGAATACTTAATTTAAGTGAAAGCGCCCTGTACAAATGCTAGACAATCATTTTTTATTCAACACCACTTTGTGATCAATTATTTTTTGTTTTTCTCATTTTTCAATTTTTTTTTCTCTCTCCTCAGGGGATAAAGTTTGTTTTATAAGAAATTAATAAAAAATAATTAGTTTAAGATTGCTTATCAGAAAAAAAAAATGGCGAAAGATATCCGACGTCATTTAGAAATTAAAAGTTTATCAAATGGTTTCTAATTAATTTAAGTATTAGATAAATTATAATGAAATATGAAGTCGATCAACTACGCAGTGAGGGCTTAAAGTAACTCAAGCTATCATCGTCAGTCTGAACACCTTGGGTGATGAAAATTTACTTTTCACTCATAAATGTCAATGTGAACAATTTTAGGTATCTTAAAAAAATTGAGTTTCAAAGCTCTCACCTTCTGGGTACAGAAACCAAAAAATTAGATGTGTTCAAAGTTGGCAGAGTGTGTAATTCGTCACGTGAGTTCAAATGAAAGATTCGAGCCAACTCTGAACGAAGGACGTGCAAAAAGTAAATTTCAATTATACATTTTAAAAAATTCCTACGAGTGGAGAAAATTCTCACACCAGCCACAAGTGCGATAACAGTACATGTTGGAAAAAGTTTAAAAACGACAGATTAGTTAGTAGTGGTGTTGTATTGCTCAGAAATGGAATTGCCCATCAACGTATCGTCCACCTGCTTAGTGCGTTCTGTGATTAGGTGGAAGAGAATTCCTCAGGAATTAACTCCGCCCTTTGAATGAACTTTATTTTATATTATTTACTTTCTTCTTCTAACTATCTTCTTCTTCTTTCATCATTTCTGAACAATTATAAAAAAGTTCATTCAATAAAGAATTATATAATAATAATAATATTAAAGTGTAATGTCGACTGAGCTGGTCGCTCGTTGGCGTTCCTGAGATGCCGTGAGAACCTCCGTGATGATAAAACATATTAGGTCCCAAGTTGATGCAAGATGCAAGGAAGGAACTTTTCCCACTTTTAGGGATTTTTTTTAAAAAAAAAAAAAAATAGTTGCTTTTTTCATGCCCCTCGTATTTACGGTATGTCGCTTTTCTTCTATTCGCTTCAATTTCGTAACGCTTCTATTCCTTAACATGACAGTAGGTATTGCATTTACTGTACCTACCCATCAGACACTATAAAAATTTATGCGATACAAGCCACAATTTTCATCCGATTTTGACGAAATTTGGTATACATGTTTAGGGCATGAAGAAAATTTTTGGGGGAACCCCGGGGGCCAAATATTGTGTTTTTCGAAAATGATTTTTTTAAATTTGATTAAGATATTTTTTTCTACAAATGACTACAACACTAACACCTGATCATCTTGATACATTAGTTCTAAATGACGGCTCGTCATTTTGAAGCAAGATCTGGAATCTCAGATATTGGGATATGCCTGCAAAGCAGTGCTGCTGCTTTTTTTATTTCGCTTAACGTCTCTTATATCGTTAAGTCAAATAAAAATAAAAAAAGGGCAGCAGCAATGCGTTGTACGCACATCTATTGGTCCTTCAATATGGGGCTTTCACCCTCCATTCGCTGGAATCTTGCAAACCGGCTACCCACATTGACCTCACCCAGACTGGATTGGGCCGGAAAAATAGCCCACGTGGTCACCCACATGGTTCAACCTCGCTGGACGTTGCTTAACTTCAGAGATCCAACGGGAACTGGTGTATTCAACGTGCCATAGACGTTGGCTGCTGCCGCCTTTCTATAACAAAATTAAAAGTTAGTTTGTTGCCACATTAATTTCGACGCCCAACGCCTTTAAAAATACTAGAATTGCAAAATTTAGAGATGTGCATATATGAAGAGCACTTTAACTCCGAAATTTAACTGTAAAGTTAAACACTCAAACGCCTAAGTCGTGTTTCGAAAATAATTTCTTGAATTGGTCCTATTTGAGAGACTTAAATCTTGGGAATTATAAATCCCTAAAATATTTTATGTATATAGTAAGTGTAAAGTAAAAATAAGTAAGAGGCAAGAGAAAACAAATAACATGAAAAATTACGTGCGATATAGAAATGAAATATGCTAAAGGTAAATACATTTTGGAGCATTTACTAAAGTCAAATGAATGTATAGGGTGTTTAAAATCCGGACCGAGATTTTCTTATTGTACGAATGACTAATCTTCTTCTTCAACTTCATCCTTTCCCAATTCTATTTGGGGTCGACGTTGCTTTCCTTAATTCTACCATGCCACAACCTTTTGTTCGGTGCCTACTCTATTCAGCTGTTTCCCTATCCTGACACGGTAACCCTAGCTTGCTCCTCACAGTATCAATTGAAACTGCGTAGAAACTTGCTGTTTGCTGATGATCTCTCATCATTGGTTCTTGAAGCAGAGTTTTTAAAAGTTGGATGCCACATTCCACATTCGTAACAAAAAACCTTCTGTATTTACACGGGTTTTGTGGACCGTCACCTAATGAAGCTGGTTTGCTCCCCTCGGTGGCTACATTGTTGTACGAATTACTAATCCGGAATTAGAATTGGACACAATGCAAGAGCCTCCTAAAATATTGTAATTCAGATTCCTATTAGTTGTGTTGAATTCATCACCAAAATCTAGCGTACCTCTTTCTCCAATCTTTGTGAACACTAAACATAATATCCAATGTAACAGACTTCTTAAACAATTCCACCACTGGGGTCCAAAATGTTAAAAAGAAAAGTGTGATTAATTAGAGTTGATATGTTGTCGCGACAAAATTCAAGATACCGGACCTTGACCGGCTAAATTCGTTCAAAAGTCGAAAAATCAGCTGTAACTCGAAAACGGCTCGACATTTTTGAATTCTGATACTTTTTCTGGGGTTTCAGCCTATGGTTTTCGGTGAGGTTCACTTTCATCAATTTTTGGATAGCTCTTACCGTTTTGGCTAAACAATTAGTGATACATACATACACAATTACACTTGTACATACATTTATCGTTACATTGAGTTTTATTATTATCTCTATATGTAAAAGGCAACGTGGCAGGGACCTTCGTTGCACCATGTAAGTGTGCACTAAGAAAGGATATTGCATTTTCATTTTAAGTGGTAGAAATCGCAAAAAGTAAACAATCCCCATAAGAAATACTCGTATATTGGAGCGAGAGCATAATACACCATTTAAAATATGCGCGGACGAAGCCGCGATCGGGGGATGCTAGTAGATTCTAGTATAGATGTGTAATTCATTTTTTTGTGTGATTTATTTTTCACCCCTGGTGTGTGGTGTGTTCCTAGAACTTTCATCACTCCCAGTTTAAAAATAATGCTAGAATAAGGAGGCATATAAACACAGAAGTGTATGGGGTTTATTAAAAATGCCGGAGGAGGGGTTAAATAAATATTTGCGTATGTCCCAGAAAGTACAAGGAGAAAAAGTGTAGAAACGACATTTTCATTATACCTAGCAAGTTTATGTATTAGCAGTTTCGCTTGTTCTCTTGAATGATTAAAAAATCCACCTAACACAAAAGTGATTATACAGACATTTGAGAACTAGCCCGGGAATTTTAGGAAATGAAAAAACATTAAATGTGCCATACCATTTAAATTTCCTGAGAAATCGACACTTTTTGTAAACAATCAGTTCCGGGGTTTGAAAGTGGATCTTATCATAAGCATTCGATGCCATGACCCTTTTCATATTCCTTGAGCTTTTCAGAATTCAAAAATTCCGAGCCGTTCAAAAGTGAAGGGGGGAACGGTCATTCTGGGACATGCTGTATTCTCAAATAAAATCTTTCGCCGATTTTGATATACAGGGTGAGTCATTATTCCGAAATATTTCACATGTTCAAATATAGTGGTTTTGAATTTAATAGTATTTAAAAAGAATTGAAAAAATACTCGATTTGTCTTACAGTTTTAGAGGTAATTTTGTCCTTAGTAAGAGATGACCAACATGTGCAGCATTACGGCAAACGTATTTTTCAAGTATTTGTACATAAACCCTTGAAGTTTCACTAAAATTACCACACTTATGTGCAAATATTTTAAAATGGGAGTGCCAATAATACCTTCATATGTTAGATATCTCGTACTTAGAGCACGGCAAGGTAATAGTTACCTATATGGAAAACTGTGAGTGAAATAAAAAAAATAAGCCAAAAATATTTCTTTTTCAATATGAAGTTCAAAACTATAATAAGAAATACAGTGTTCCATTTGAAAAAACAAAGTTGTTGTTAATATAACCTTGAAGGCGACCTCAGGGAAAAATTTGAAGGTCACTATTAAATTTTCCCCTAAAAAGTAAGGGGGGTTTGTTTCGAAACTTTCGAGATATATTTTGACTATGTCCTTTAAAATGACTCACCCTGTATAGGAATAGTCCAGGACTGGAAGATTTAAAATTGTGATGAAAAAAAAATTAACGATAAATTTCTAAATTTGGCTGAAAATTTTAGATTTGACCTTCCTTATAAATATAAGGAAGGTCTTATAAATATTGTGAACTGTCCTCCATTTTGACTTTTATAGGCTGCCATCGAGTATTAAGCTTTTTCGTTGTTTTCTTTCAAATATCTTGAGAAGGGTTGATTCTATCGAAAAATTTGTAAGACTTAAATGAAGCAGAATTAAATTTAAATCACAACAAATTCTATACCGGTTTTTAGTACCTCTGACCGTTATAGAGATAGTCCAGGATGTAGATTTTTTTTTTGCAAATATCTCGAGAACTGTCTCAAAAAATTTGATAAAATCATTTGTTCTGGAGATATTTGCAGAAAACCAAAAAATTATCTTAAAATTTAGGATGGCGGACGACAAAAGTCAAAATGGCGGATGGTAACACAACTTTCCCAACTTCGGACTTTTTATAATATTGATGACGGAGGTCTGAGCTGACATTTTCAGCAAAATGTAGAACTATACGATTTAATGCTTTTTTAAGATATTTTTTCATCTAAAATTCTTTGTAAAATTTGTGTGACCTTTGAGAATGGATGTTATTAGTTGTTAAACTCCGATTATTGTCCTAAATATTAAAACGACCCTTCGAATATCTTCTACGCCATTGTCCTGATTTCAGAAGGAAGATGAAGGGCGAACGCTTCCTACAATGTAATGTAGGTCTCCCTACTATTAATAAATAATTGACGCCAACCGGAAACCATTGATAATAACATATTATCGTCTGCCCTTAAATCTAGACATATCAAATGAATTTCAGTTGCATTTTTATTTTTGTCGTCAAAACACGAATAACATCACAAACTTCACATTTGTCGGTTGGAGCAAGTGGATTATTCGTATATATTGCCAGTCGCGACGGCCTGATCATCCGATGCACGTACATAAAGTGCTACCACAATACACCCAAAGGCACATTCCCAGACAATTCCCACCGAAATACACATTTTATCAAATAGAGTTGCTTTTGGAGTAGACCCGCGCATAATATTTCGACAATTTTGTACACGAACATAAACCAAGATGGGCATCACTTGACACATCATCGCTTTCCACAACCATTATTTTTCCTCTCTTTAAATCTCTTGGATGATCCTCTCTCTTATCCTTGCTTTCTATTTCAATTATTACTAAAAGGCCTCGGGCGTGTACTTTTTGAAAGGCATCCATGTGTGAAGAGCAGAAATGTATGAAAATTTTATTTTTAGTCAACTGTATTACCAAAAACATTTATTTTCCGAGAAAATGAAAAGAAAAAAAAACCCTTTTAATCATCCCATTCAGACTTCATTCCTTGCTCACTGAGTTGCCTGTGTAAATCATATTTTCTTTTTGACAGAAAGTCTTAGGTCTTAGCATTATTTCTTTTTTTCACCTTGAAAACCGTCAGAAAAATGAAATAGACTTTTTGACTTTCAAGAGGTAATTAAACTCACTCATAACCTACTTTAACAATACCGCATTTTGGCCTAATACCAATTTGATTACAAGTTCGACCAAATAAAAATATTTCGCTCACTCATTATTTTAAAGAATAAAAGGAAGCATTTTATTCGTCCTAAATAAAAGATATATTAGCCTTTTCAAACGGATTTTGTACAAATAAATTTTATATTCTCCTACAATTTTCTAAATCTGTTCTTATACACGGTGTCCCAAAAGTCCGAGGCCACCTGAATATCTTTTGAACAGCTTTATGTGGTGTTTTGAAATTTTGCATTGTATTATATCCCAAATTAAAGCACATGATGGTGTGACCAATTTTTTAGGGGCGGTACCATGTGGACCCCAGGGGGGCCAACTTTTGTTTTTTAAATACGAACCCCCATCTACACTTTCAGAAAGACAATAGAATTAAAGGCACGTTGCAAAAAAAAATTACACGTCTAGCGTGTTTGGTTTCAAAATGGCGGCCATTTGAAATTTCCAAGATATGACTTTATTTAGTGGAACTAGTAATCAAATTGGTATTCTAAAATTAGGCGAATTATTTCTAAAAGTAGGCGAAATGTCTAAAACTAGTCGAATTATGTCTAAAAACAGGTTCCTCGACATTGGTATTCTATGCAATCATTCAATATTCCATTGCAACCCTGTATATCACAATTAGCTTTTCGGTATAGAATCCGAGAGCTTAATTAATTTTTCTCTCTCGTCTTTGTTGCAGAGACGGTGTTTCAGAATTGGCAAGCTATTCGTCTGAACGTCAATTCAAAGCTCTCTCCAATGTTACAGACATTTTAAATAGATACTTTAGTAGTCATTTCGTTATACCAGTACTCGGACATGATGATCCAGGTGCTTCCAGAGGTACTCGGTATAGTTATACCGATCTAGGACATTTGTTTGAAAAATGGCTACCACCAGATGCTATTGGGACATTTAACAAAGGTAAGTTATTGTTTTCTTCATTGCATGTATGTTTAATTTCGCAGAAAAATTTATCAGAGTCAAAAGTAGGTAAGTCGTCCATTGGAACCCTATACGAATGATCCCATATTATAAAATTGTATTGAACCTCGTCCATTACACACGTGAAGGACGCCGTATACGGCCGAAGAGCTTTCTCTATCCCATTTGAATGGGTTTATTTGACCCATTCGGCCAAACGAGATCACTTCTACTCTAGCTTTATCTTCCTCGTGTTTCAGTAAATATTTGAGATTCACACCAGTTTTTTTTAATAATAAAATGGATATTGAAAAATTAATTAGTGTGGTCCAAGAGGCAGCCCCACTATAGAACATGCGTGACCAACGGTACCATCGGTACCTTTCACCAAGTATAGGGTGTGTCCAAAATTGCTATCTTGCTTTCTTCTTTGTCCCCGTCTTCTCATCGTAGACGAATTTTCTAATAAAATTAGTTCATCATTTAGAATTTATATCTATGTTTGTTGCACTGAAAGAACACCTACCCTCTAGGAAAAAAGAAAGAAAAAAAAAAATGATGAAAAACGGACAATATTGACACCAATGGACGATCATTCGGTCGAAGGCTATTCGTCCGTTGAACGGCCGAAAATCGTTTTTGGTTAATACGGTGCCCCTAAGGTTTATGGGCAATGGACGGCGCCCCTTAGGTCTATGTGCTTGAATTAGAACAGTGTGTGTTCTATTCTTTTACCGATATTCTACGCGAATTATAAAATGAAAAATTATTAGAGATATATTTTAGTATGAAAAAAAATATTATTTTCCGAGTTTAGCAAAACGTAGAATCTTCGTATACTATTTGGGGGAAACATGATCTATTACCATGTCCCATTGAGAATGTAAAATAAAATTTTCAAAAAGTCGTCTGGAAGTGGCAGAAAAATGTAGAGCTTCATACCTACAATACAATGTTTCGTGTTAATATAGTCGGTAGCTTTGCTTATCTTGACGTGCGCGCGTCTACCGACTCCCTTGATGATGTGTATTATAAATATTTGAGGGAGCACTTGTTATTATGTTTAGTGTTCAGTGCTCGCGAAGATGCAATCCGAAGTTTTTTTTCAATTTTATTTGATTCAAATTCAACTTTATTTGGATGCCTAAAATATTTGAAATAAAATGTTGGAATTAACTCATTCTTCTTGTATTGTTCGCTTTAACAAAAAGAAAATTTTGTCTTGTGGAAAATCAGGATAAAAGATGGGAAGAAAAAAAATAAGAAATAAAATGAGGTGAGATGGATAGAAGAGTGGACACTTTAGAATATTATGATGAGGGGAAGTAACTAAATATATGACCTACGATCTAAATGTGGACACTTCTGTAGATATATAATATTATATTATATTTGAAACTGAAGATGAGGGGAAGTGACCAAATATATGACCTATGATCTAAATGTGGACACTTATGTATATATCATATTTGAAACTGAATTTTGAAGATGAAGAGAAGTGGCCAAATGTGGAATTTTTACATCTGGTTTAGAAAATTGTTAAGGTTTACAGATGTTCTATCAGTTTTGTTTTATATCATCAGTTCTACTGACATTGATATGTTTAGTCCTTCTCTCCAGCTGTGAAAACTTTCTTCAACATATAACAATTTAGTTGCATCTCGATATGTATTCTGCCTTCTGCTTTTTTCATCTTTTTTCTTCACAGGCTTTTTGCGATAGAGATTAGCTGTAAAACAGAATTCCCTGTGTCTTTTTTTTTATATTATTTTATTAGCCGTGTCATCAATTATAGTTATTCCAAATCCTAACCCTTTTTTAAAATGAGCATTTTTTATATTTTTTCCAATTATCTTGCTTATTTATTTTGCTTAACGTCGTCTGTTTAACATCTACTGATCATTCGAGACCAGGTACCCACATTGACCTCACTCAGCCCTAGGATGGGCCTCAAAAATAGCCACTAGCAGTTAAATCCTCATTGGTCGTTGCTTAACTTCACTAATCTAACGGGAATTAGTATATTCAACTTACCATGGACGCTGGCTAAATTATAAGTTTAGATAGCACTGTATTCAAACCAATGAAATAGAAACAATGTCCAAAATTTCTGCGCGACTACAATATTTTATCTTTTATAGGAAGAGAAAGTAAAAACGAAATGGGGTAAAGAAAAAGTGGACGTTTGAGATTTTAGATTATTGAAAATATGGAGGTAAATTAAATTGAAATTCAGGATGAGAAGGGAATGAAAAAGATTTGGAAGACCAATTGAGGGGAGGATGAAATATTTATTTTTGGCGCAAAAGGAAAATCATATTTTACAATGAAAAATTGGACATTGCTTTTAAAAAGTGTTCGATTATGTTGAATATCAGGACTCGAAAAGTTTTTTAATATAATTTATTCTCATTCTATTTGACACCAGAAATTTTGGCGCCCTGCAGAATTTATAGATGGTTCTACGACACCAAATATGAAATTTTTGATCATAATACAATGTTGCGGCATGAACACTGGACAGTCATGCAATACTTGTCAGTACAACACTTCATACAAAATGGGGTGTAACCAGCGTCAACAAAACAGTTCCATTAGGATCACTGAAGCTAAGCAACGTCCAGATGTTTTACTTGGTGGTACCAGGTATATAAGGAAGAAGAGAGTGACATAAAGTTAATATGACTAAAAATGGAAGACCACTAAATTTGGTTCATCGCGGGAGTTGGTTATTTGTTACTTTTCATTATGAACAATTTGTAGTAAATCATACAGCCGATTATACAGCGTGTCCAAGAATGACCGGTCACCCCCCCCCCCTTAACTTTTGAACGGCTTGGAATTTTTGAATTTTGAAAAGCTGAAGGGATAGGAAAAGGATCATAGCCAATCGTATGCTTATGATGAGATCCAGGTTCGACCCCCGGAAGTGATTTTTATTTTAATAAAAGTCACCTCCGGGTTAAAATTTAAGGTTTAGAAATAATATATTCTATTTAAATTTCTACCATTCTATTTAAATTTCTTCTTATAAGAAACTAGCAGGATACGCCCGCTTCGCTTGGCGCCTTATAGACATGGCCAAGGTTTCAACCCCTTTTTTTCGCGATAAAAAGTAGCCTATGTCCTTTACTAAAGTTTAGTCTATCTCCATACCAAATTTCATCAAAATCGGTTCAGTAGTTTAATCGTGAAAGCGTAACATACATAGTACATACAGACAGAGTTACTTTCGCATTTATATATTAGTATGGATTTAAATAGAATGGTACAAATATTTTTTGTTCAAACAAAAGTACAAATACAATAAGAAAAACTTTCCTTTTCATTTTTTTTCAAAATAAAATCAGGGTCGGAGCTTGATTGATCTAAATTTGTAATTCGTTACAGCCTGTAGAACGGTCCCTGTTTTGAGCTTTAATGTAAAAGTTCACTTATCGTGTTCCATCTGCATAAACCATCAAAAATTTACATTTTTATTTTCATCAGAGTCTTAAGAGGACAAAAACCAATCCTCATTTTTCTCCTGGAAGGAAATTTTTGAGTAGAATGTCCGGAGTAAGGTGGACAAACAGTAATAACTAACCTAAATAAGAAAACCTTTTAGCGAAAAAAGAAAAACATTCACCTTACACAGATAAGAGGTGCCAGAGGAATTTCAATGCAATTACAAAAACTAATGTTATTTCCTTTGTAATTGTATTGAAATTTTCTCATTCCTCTGGCCCGGTTATGAGAGAAATGAAATGGTTAATATTTTTCATTTTTTGCTAAAATTTTTCCTTATTTAAGTTACTTATCATTGTCCTAAATAATCACCTTACTTCAGATATTCTACCCGAAAATTGCTGTTTTCAAGACAGCCAATTTTTACACTTTACAAAGTTACACTTTAGACCCCTTAGCTCCGCCCCTGCTTATTATTATTTTTATTTTTTTTGCAAAAATGAAGAGGAAAGATTTTCCTTTTTATTTGTACTCTTATTTCAACAAAAAAATATTTGTGCCATTCCCTTCAAATTTCTTGAGAAATTGCCAATAAAAGTTACTTCCGGGGGTTTGATCTGGATCTCACCATAGCCATTCAATTGGCCATGGACATTTTCCTATATCCAGAGGTTTTCTAAATTCAAAAATTCCAGGCCGTTCAAAAGACAAGGGAGTGGCCGGTCATTTTGAGAAACGCTGTTTATTGATATGACCTTATAGCCCAACAAAATTACAAGAATTAATTGCATACCCGATTAAGAAACCAAGACGCACTAGGTACTGTATAACCGAATCAAAATCTTCAACAGACTAAAAATTTGTTCGCAAATTTTGTCTAATTAATTAATTGCATAATGCAGACAGCAGAGCTGAAACCAAGGAAGTTTACTTTGAAAAGATTTTATCATCTTGTTAAACGTAACATGTAGCATGTTCTGCAGCTTGTTGCATAAAAATATTGTATACTGAAGATGGAGTATATACGTAGCTTGTCGGGTGTGATGAAGGAAATATAATGAAGTACCGCACCATCATTAGAAAAATTTCTATAACTTGAAAAAGTGATATTCAGTGCGGTAATGAAGTAAACCGTATTTGTAGGTATATTCATGGAGTTTGCCCACTAGGAATAGAATCACTCTGTGTGGTAATGGAGTTGTCCCTGTACATTAGCCGTATTCGTTGTCATGTTCATGTATTCGCCGCAAGCAACGTGGTGATTGATTCCAATCAACGATCGATATTTGTAATTTTCTAGTCTATGAAAATACACCAAACACATTGGCTATAAATCGCGGTAAAAGAAAACAACAGCTTATAAATGAATCAGTTTGAAACTTTGTCTTTTTTTTCGGATTAACGTCTTTTTAACATCTATTGTAACTCGAGACGGGGTTTTACCCTCCATTCGCTGGAAACTTGGAAAACCAGCTACCCACATTCACCCAGCCTGGGTTTGAACGGACAAATAGCCACCGTCACGAGCGCGCGAACGCACGTGGACACCCACATGGTAAAACCTCGCTGGACGTTGCTTAACTTCAGTGATCCAACGGGAACTGGTGTATTCAACGTTCCATACTCGTACACGCTGGCTAAAAACTTTGTCTAATATTTGCGATCTGATGGTAATTGATCAAGGTACTGATTACAATATTTCTTCTTAGACAATTTGTAAAGTGACAGGTTGCACAGATTCAAGGGAAGGAGTATTCATATTTTTCCAGGGGCTGATCCAAGGGGCGAAGGATCGATCGCCCCCCACCCCCCCCNCCCCCCCCCCCCCAGTAGCCAGATCTTTTTTCATTGAAACAAAAATAACACATTCTAGTATCATTTTCCTAATAATTTGTGTACATAATTGAAAATTGCTTTTATTCAAGCAGGGAATATTCATATTTTTCCAGGGGCTGATCCAAGTAGCGAAGGACCGATCGCCAATTTTCCTAATAATTTGTGTACATAATTGAAAATTGCTTTTATTTCACATAAATATCGTCTACACCATATAAAAATTATTAGCTAAATCGTGGCTGACCGTAATGGCCCCCCTATCACCGATCGCCCTGTATCGGCCCCAGTATTTTTCATATTCATTAGAAAATGCTTCAAAAGAGCTCTATTGACTGTGGTAATGCCAATATTTTGACTTTAAGTCTCCATCTGTGGGATGGATACCACCCACTCATCTAGTAAGCTGTTCCATAGTTCGTTTTCCCTGTGAAAAAGTTTGGGTTCACAAACAAAAAAATGTTGAATACTTTCTAAGTGGAATACATAATCGTGTGATATATTTCATAGAATTTTCAATCTTTTTTCTCTTCAAAGCTTCCAAAGTTTTAAAATAAAAATCGTTTTTTCGCTATAACTTCTGAACTACTTATGTTACAGTGATGATTTTTTTGCTACTTATATTATTTAATGATTACTTTTAGCTGATGTGGCCGTCATTTGTTTGATACTTTGCTATTTCAAACTTTGAAAGCTCCTAGAAAAAAGGGGAAGCACTTTTCGAAAGAAAGAAAAAAATCATAGAATAAATCCACCTTAATTTAGTCTCAGGAATATGCCCTATCAATTTGATGCATGAATTTTATTACATCCTGTATACAATATACATGCATGTGATTTGTTTTGATATATCATTTAATACCGAAACTCCGTCTTGAATGACCAATACCGAAAATTTCGGACGACCTGTATCTCTCGATTGGAAATATGTAAATATGTACTTCAAATTTTTTTTAAGTTATAATTTCGAGCAGGTACTCGCATAGGTACTTATCATGTTATGTTTAGATACTAAAATATCTCACAAAAAAATTATCATTGAAAAAAGGCCAAGTTCCACTATTCCACTCACTCAACCAAAAAATTCCGCCTATGAAAGTAGTGATATCCATTATTGGGGCCAAATTTAATGTTGCTGCTGTATATCCCGCACTTAAATTTATTATTGCACGTTCTTCTGTCCCAATTCTCAATACCGACATTACACTTGGTCAGTTTTTTCTAAGGGGATTGTTCAAAATTTCAATGACCTATTCCCTGTAGAACCGGATATCTGACGGTGTGAACAACCTGGTGAATTGCTTCGTGTAAAGATACACTGGTGCTTTCTGGAACTTGGCCTGGCGCACTGCCGTGCGCTCAGATTAATATTTTACTCTCAAAATGCAATTAAATGAAGTAATGTAAATTGGACTCATTCTGTTCACAATGACCTATTATCATAGGTGTTTTTAGGGGAGGGCTTCGGAGGTTCAAGCCTCCCCCCCCCAGAATTTTTCGGGCCTTACACTAGATAAAATGGAAAAAATATGGATTATATACTAAAATGGATTCATTCTGTTCACAATCATAGGCGTTTTTAGGGGAGGGCTTCGGAGGTTTAAGCTCCCCCCCCCCCGATTTTTTCAGGCCTTATATACACTAGATAAAATGGAACAAAATATGAGTTACACAATAGTAAGGTATATTGTTAAGGCACAGAAAAAAATCAAACCCCTTCAGAATGTTAGGGTAGTAACGCCCATTCCTTTTATTTCGGTTAAAATGCTTTTCAACCAGAAAATCAAATTGCATTTTGGGAAAACAAAAGTTTCTTTTTTATTACTTGAGAATGATTTATAATTTTTTACGTTAAGCAATTTTTTTTAATACATAAATATTTTGAAATTGAAAATACAAATATGCTTCCAGAAATCATAATTTCTAAAAGTTTTCTTTTCACGAGAGTGAAAAGGGAAACTTTTTTGAAGCCAATAAAGTTTCAGATATTTTAAGAAAAAGAAATTTTAGAGGGAAAAGTGCCTATACTTTATCGTCTTAAAGTATTATGCTTTGAATTGATTTTTTTCCCTGAATTCTCTTTTTCAATATTTCTCATTCGTGAACGTTAATTCTTCTCCTCAGGTAACTAAAAACTAGATTGTGTGAAAGTCACAAATTATAACAGTAGAAACTGAAATTTGCTGACGAAACTGAGATTTTAAAGGCTGAATGCCCTTCCGAACACGGACCGGCACCTGAAGCTTGCTCCCCTTGGTGGCAACATTTTTGGACCTGACTAAAGACTATACAGAGTGAAATCATCTTAACTTTTAAATCAATTAAAATAAAACACCAAAAACACTACTTGTTATTATTTATGAGGAAACTAGTTTCGAATCATTCGATTCATCATCATCATCAGTCTAGTTGAGTTGACTCCTTCAAACTTCCTTCTTTCGAATAATAACTAGTGTTTTAATTTATTTAAAAGTTAATATTTCTTAATACTTATAATTAATCTGTTATTAAAAGATTTGAAATAATCTTCTTTTGTTCTCAAGAATATTATGATTAACGGATTGACATCAAATTATGTTACACCCTGTATAGTAAAATAAGAATCACCAATTAGATGTATACGACCGCATAGGCGGATATAGCCTTTTGATTTCAGTGGGGCCAAACTATTTCATTTCATCATGTTTATAAAGACTTTTAGGTTGGTTGGTTAGTTGTGAACGTTAGTGAACTTCACTTTTGACCTCGGTATATATCCTGAAATGCACTTGTATATGTTTATGTATCTTTGTTTGTTATGCGATAAAAGCCACAATTTTCATCCAATTTACATATTTAGGACATGAAGGAAATTAGCTGTATAGCTTTTGGAGGCCATGACCCCCCTAGGGGGCCTAATATTGTGTTTTTTAGAAATGATTTTTATCTTATTAGCGGTTGTTTTAGAAACCTAAAATTTTGATATGTTATGGCTGGTGTTTGATTTTTTCGATTTTCTATTGATGACTACAAGAACATCTGATCATCTTGATCCACTAGTTGGTTATAGGTCATATTATAAAGCACCAATGAAACAAAGTGAGTGGAAAGTGACTCTGTTTAGCCTGTGTCACTTTACTGTGAAAAAGTTGGCGTCTACTTTTTTTAATGACAACTAGACAAACCATTTTCAGCCGCATGATAAACTGAAAACTCAATGAAAAAATAATGTAAATTTCTTTACTTTTGTCGAACTCACA
Organism: Pachypsylla venusta; assembly: GCA_012654025.1. Taxonomy (NCBI): domain Eukaryota; kingdom Metazoa; phylum Arthropoda; class Insecta; order Hemiptera; family Aphalaridae; genus Pachypsylla; species Pachypsylla venusta. Next base: position 27,304,992 of record CM022879.1, on the reverse strand, counting down.
GAAAACTGTATCCAACAGTATACACACGTATTATTATTATTCTAATGAAAGGAATTTTTAAATTCAGTTTTATTATACAATTTGAAACTGTCGACTTTAACAAAAAAAGAAGGAAAATTTTCCAATATGTCGCACGACAGTAAAGTTTTTCCATTTTTTTCGATGTCTACTTTCACTGAAAAGTATTTTTAGACAATTTTCTTTTTTAAGAAGTTGCATTTGTAAATTTTTCATAGAACATTCAGAAGTCTTTTACTTATGAATTGAAAGTTTGATCAAAGGTTTCTACTTTTTATTGACGTTAAGTCTTGACTTTGAAAATTTGGTGATTCAAGTGATTTTTGAATTACAAACAAGCCTGAGTTGGTAAGAATGGCGGATCCGTAACTAGGAGGCTGTGGTTCGAATCAAAGTGGGGGCATACAACTTAGTAATAACATGGGGAAGTGTATTGTGACAAAGCATTAGCATTAACACAAATAAATTCTTTTACTCACTTTACTTTACTTACTAAACAATATTTCCTACAACATGATTTTACTTTAACCGTTTGTTTCATCATTGACAACCATTCGTAGTTCATTGCTGATTCGTAGTTCATTGCTCTTCTCCAGAGCTCTCCACACTGATCTATCATGTGCCACTGCCTGCAATCTTGTTCCTGCTGTTTGTCTTATCTCATCTCTCCATCTAGTTCTCGGTCTCTTTCTTGGTCTTTTCTTGTTTCTTGGGTACCATTGAAATATTTTTGTTGTCCATCTTTCATCGGTTCTTCTTGCAATGTGTCCTGCCCACCTCCATTTCATTCTCTTTATTCTTTCTGCTATATCCATTACTTTTGTTTCATTCCTCATCCATGATATTCTCTTCTTATCCATCTTTGTTATTCCCAATCTGCTTCTTTCCATACTTCTTTCAGCTGTTTGTAATTTTTGAACGCTTCTTTTAGTTAGGCTCCAGGTTTCACATCCGTATGTAATAGCCGGCAGAACACATTGATCGAATACTTTTCTTTTAAGGTATATGGGCATTTTGCTTTTAAATATGATGTTGTTTTTTCCAAAGGTTCCCCATCCAATTTGAATTCTTCTCCGTATCTCATTTGCAATGTTTCCATTCATTTTTATTTCTTGTCCTAGATATACGTATTTGTCTACTTCTTCTATGATATAGATATGATTCTTCTTCTAAGAGGAACTCGAACTAGAACGTTTGTTTATCTCTTTGTATATACCACGTCAATTCTCAAACGTCTTGTATAGCATGGGGATTTGAAATGTTCATAGAATTTTATGACTAGTTTTACCCTGGGTCCTGATAGTAATGATTGTGTGAGGTGTACAGTTCTCTGTACTTGGTAGAATGAACGTGTTATCATAGAATTTTATGACTAGTTTTACCCTGGGTCCTGATAGTGGTGATTGTGTGAGGTGTACAGTTCTCTGTACTTGGTAGAATGAACGTGTTATCATAGAATTTTATGACTAGTTTTACCCTGGGTCCTGATAGTGGTGATTGTGTGAGGTGTACAGTTCTCTGTACTTGGTAGAATGAACGTGTTATCATAGAATTGTATGACTAGTTTTACCCTGGGTCCTGATAGTGTGAGGTGTACAGTTCTCTGTTCTTGGTAGAATGAACGTGTTATCAAGAATTTTATGACTAGTTTTACCCTGGGTCCTGATAGTAGTGAGGTGTACAGTTCTCTGTACTTGGTAGAATAAACGTGTTATCAAGAATTTTATGACCAGTTTTACCCTAGGTCCTGATAGTAGTGATTGTGTGAGGTGTACAGTTCTCTGTACTTGGTAGAATGAACGTGTTATCATAGAATTTTATGACTAATTTTACCCTGGGTCCTGATAGTGGTGATTGTGTGAGGTGTACAGTTCTCTGTACTTGGTAGAATGAACGTGTTATCATAGAATTTTATGACTAGTTTTACCCTGGGTCCTGATAGTGTGAGGTGTACAGTTCTCTGTTCTTGGTAGAATGAACGTGTTATCAAGAATTTTATGACTAGTTTTACCCTGGGTCCTGATAGTAGTGAGGTGTACAGTTCTCTGTACTTGGTAGAATGAACGTGTTATCAAGAATTTTATGACTAGTTTTACCCTAGGTCCTGATAGTAGTGATTGTGTGAGGTGTACAGTTCTCTGTACTTGGTAGAATGAACGTGTTATCAAGAATTTTATGACTAGTTTTACCCTGGGTCCTGATAGTAGTGTATCACATTCGGGATATTTTTTCGCGACAATTCCAAATCCAAGGGTTCATTATTAAAAGTAATAAAGCAAATATGGATTAAATTTCGTTAAATTAAAGTGCTTCCAATTTTAATAATGAACCTTTCGAATCGTCACGAAAAAAAAAAAAAAAATACCCCCCTCAAAATTTTATATTTCACACTAGCTGTTTCGCCCGTGCTTCGCTACACTTCTTATATATTGCTATTTTTGTTTTTCAAGGACATTGAAAGGGGGGGGTATATTCGTATAGTTCGATCCCAAGTACGTTTACTCTTATAACGCGGACCAATTGTGTTTTTTTTTGTGGTTTGTCGATTAGTTTTATAGTACCACAATAACTTCCTTATGCGTTAGGTGATTTTGTTGAGATTTAGGTATTCATTATATATCATAAAAGCTGAATCGTTCTAAAGGCTCTATTGGGCCACCTGGGGCCAGATGGAGGCTATTTTAAATTAGTTTTAAAACGTAAAACAAAAAGAATGCCATTTGTTCCTACTCTTAATAGACTTGGGATCATTAATTAATTATAATTAGTTCTTTCATTTATACTAATTAACACTAATCAGGACATTCCGGAATGACTCATTGGGGAATCCTTACATTTTTTTAAAAGAGAGAAGTTTATTTTCAAGACTTTTTAAAATAAAAATTCATATAATTATTATTATTACAAGAACATAAATTATTTATGAGTTGTCTTAGCAACGACATTTCTACATTATTCAGTATTAAACCCAGGGTCGGCTCAAATCTGTTGAGCTAATGTCTTAGTTTTTACATTATTCAGTATATAAACCCAGGGTCGGCCCAAATCTGTTGCGCTAATGTCTTAATTTTTACATTATTCAGTATTAAACCCAGGGTCGACTCAAATATGTTGAGCTAATGTCTTAATTTTTACATTATACAGTATTATAAACCCAGGGTCGGCTCAAATCTGTTGCGCTAATGTCTTAATTTTTACATTATTCAGTATATAAACTCAGGGTCGGATCAAATCTGTTGCGCTAATGTCTTAATTTTTACATTATTCAGTATATAAACCCAGGGTCGTTTTAATTCTGTTGAGGTAATGTCTTAATTCGACCCGATTTATCGTAACTTTTGGTTTATGAATTTCAATGAAAATCTTTTGGAAGCAAGCACGAAAAGACAAATAAAAATTTTCAAAACGGTCTAATTTTGTTTTTACTTCCGGAAAAAATTAGATTTGACTTTATCATCCTACGACACTGTTAAAAATCAAAATGAACATTATTAATGGTTTTATTAGTTTGAGAAACTTTTTTTGGAACAAAAAAAGTGAACTTTTACATGAAAGATTAAAACGGGAGCCTTTTATACAGAGTGTAACAAAATCGAACTTCACACTCTTCGATTGTGTGCCTCTGATTATTTAAAAAAAAAAAAAATGTGAAGAAAGTTAGACCTTATTTTGTTCGTACTTTTATTTAACTAAAAATTCGACACTTTTTGTCAAAAAAGTCTGTTCCGGGTACAGCTTCATAGAATTCAAAAATTGCAATCCGTTCAAAAAGTACAGGGCCTCCGCTAGAACTTCTGGGACATACTGTATATCACTAGTTCTGTGAACTGTAGACCTCACCTAAAAATAGCCACAACCTGTACCAGGTTACTCTAATGAGGTTCATTAACAAATCAGCTAATTCTATGAATATATTATAAATCACATCAAAATCGGAGAAGTGGTTCGAGAGTTCTCGCAGTACAAAAGGCATAGAGAACCCACGTCTTTCACAGTACAAAAGGGCACATAGACCCCACTTCTTTCACAGTACAAAAAGACATACAAACCCCACCACTTCATTCAGTCAACGTCACATTTGTCATTTAATGGATAACGGAATTTCATACAATTTGGTATGAATGTATGGAGATATCTACGATTTGGTGTCTTGTCTCATACAAAGGATTCAATACAAAAATTATTTCAGGCAAACAAATAATTTCGCCATTCAAAGGGTAAATGTTTCCTCCGTCCTAAGCACACTGCTTCAGATGAGTGCCATAGATGAAATTTTTACATGTTGCAAAAATGAAAATGTTTAACTTGACGATGAGCATGACTTTCAACACTAAATAATGTAAGTGCACTAGCCTACCTAATAATCAAAATTACAAGCATTCGTGTTTGAGAGGTAGCGCTTCTAACTTTCAACCTAGGTAGCCGGTTTGATTTCCGTCCGAAGCTGATTTTTCTCAACGGAAGCATTTATTGGTTTATTATTTTCCATAACGAACCTTTGGAATCGCCACGAAAAAAAAAATCATAAAAGTTAGTTTCCCCAAAAAGCGGGACATACGTATTCATTGTTTAGGTCAAAAGCGGCCATTTTAGCGCCCCCAAGAAATTGCTGATGGGGACAACGGGTTCAGGCTGTCCAAAGTGGGGCTGTCCCGCCAAAAGCGAGACGTATGATCACCCTAATTATGCTACAAAAGGGTAAAAATATTCTGTGTTTCAGAAACGCGTTCAGTATTTCTAGTTTGCATGATTATGTCCAAGTGTACGTGTTGTGTTGCCTTGGCTTAACCTCTCGTCTGCCACTGTCTATAATATCGTTTGTTCTTTCGATTCACCCTGAATATGTCGGTTAGATTTTGAATTTAATTTAAAAGACAGACAAGGAACCCCCAGAGGTGTAATGTTCTCACAACTCATACTTAATACAAGTACATTTATACGTAAACCATATACTCCGTGCTCGGTGCTCTACATTTTAGGGATTCCGTTTTAATGGGTAACTCAATTTGTGTGAAGGGTTGTTAGGAAACTAATAATGCAGTTAATTTTTGTTTTTGTAATAAAATAATGAGCATTTCAATCCATTAAAAAGTTCTCTACTGACCGCAACTTCAGTTAAAGGTCAAATTAATAGTGTTACGTAATGCGGTAAAACAGAAACTTATCGGTTTGAAAATTCTTTGTTCACGCTGGTGGTTTGTTAAAGAAGTGATATATTACTCATACGAAAATCTACTCATTTATATCTACCAAATTTTATGTTTTATTGACCTAACAAAATGAGTTTTAACTCAATACGATATTCTTTTTGTCTGTATTTTTGTATCAAAGATAACTCGAAGGTTTGGTCCGATCCTCATATAATTTACTACGGTTACAAAATACTAGAACAATTTCGTTTTTAAATCTTCTCTATTTTAGAAATTATATCTTCTCTATTTTAGATTTTTGGTGGAACTGATCCCCAGAGTGAACACGGCTCCTATTTAGAAAATTTAATATTTTACTCCAAGATATTACTTTTTGCACTACGGAACACCTTCTTATAAAATTTCAGCTTTCTCTCTCATCCCAAAGTGATACTTCTTAACTATGGGTTTTTGGTGGAACCGACCCCAGGAGTGAGCACCACTCCTAGTTAGAAAATTCAATATTTTATTCAAGGATATGACTAAAAGGGACCAAGTTTCAAGTCTCTAGGTTTAGGCATCGTGGAGCTACGTTGATTATCAGTCAGTCAGTACGTCAGTCTATGATTATGGAAATTTTACAGGTTGGCCTCATGGTGGTTATTTTATGTGAGTGGAGTCAGTTATCAGTACTAACAGATTACCCTAGTACTAGGTAGATAAATCTGAGCTTCCATAAAAGTTCAGTTCAAATACTGACTCATTTACTCACATAATAAACGATGTTCAAATACTCATACCCTGAGCATTCACTAAACCAGTTGAGTAAATGCTAAGGAAATTTTACAGGTTGGCCTCATGGTGGTTATTTTATGTGAGTGGGGTCAGTTATCAGTACTAACAGATTGCCCTAGTACCTGGTAGATATATCTGAGCTTCCATAAAATTTCAGTTCAAATACTGACTCATTTACTCACATAATAAACGATGTTCAAATACTCATAGCTTGAGCATTCACTAAACCAGTTGAGTAAATACTACCCAAATTAACACGGCAAAATAAACACGTAAGTAAAAAATTGGAGCATAACCTCATATTGCGAAGCGCGAGAATTCACAGTGATAATTTATTAATGAAACAAAACAAACCTTACCAGTCCATATTATGAAACAACCCACAAAGTAATTAATAGTCATAACATCATCAATATGGAATATGAGCGAGTCAAACGAATAGAGATGACGATGGCGCTCGAGAGAGAGAGAGAGAGAGAGAGAGAGAGAGAGAAACATCAGAGGGGAACTGAAATGGAGTTTGTAATTTCATTTTGTAAGAAAAGATACCTTACTTGAACAGTTTTCGACAAAACAGAACACGCCGTTATGTAAATTGGAAAGCATCTTCTGGAAATTGGCGGAAATTAACATTCGTTGACGCTTCCTTAATTTGCTTCTGTTTACGATATTCAGGGTTTGTTCAGATTTCTGGATCTTTTACAATTTTAGAGAATTCTGATCAATCTCAATTACATTTAGAACTCCTCACAGACAATATTTCCCATGTTGAAACTTTTTATGACTACCTGAAGAGTGCACACGAAAGTAAAAGATGTGGCTGTACTATCTCGTCCATGAATACTTAAGTCAATAGCCTGACAAACATATCGTCTTTAATTGTCTGTACGCTTTATTTCCATCTTCGTCAGATCCTCAGTCATTGGATCCCAATATCTTACCCTTGTGATTCCTCTGAAATTTATTTTGTTTACAGTCACATCCAGTATTTCCCTATCTAAAAATCAACATTCTCTTTATCGTAAAACATTGATTAAGATTCGATAAACAGCTGAAGACAAGGAGATGAACTTTTGAGTGTGTTTACAATCACATCCAGTATGTACAATGTTGAGAAGGACTTTGCTTAAAAGCAAGCGTCTTGATCAAAGTAATTTATTTTGTTTACAATCGCATCCAGTACGTACAATGTTGAGAAGGACTTTGCTTGAAATCAAGCGTCTTGATCAAAGTAATTTATTTTGTTTACAATCGCATCCAGTATGTACAATGTTGAGGAGGACTTTGCTTGAAATCAAGCGTCTTGATCAAAGTAATTTATTTTGTTTACAATCGCATCCAGTATGTACAATGTTGAGAAGGACTTTCTTGAAATCAAGCGTCTTGATCAAAGAAATTTATTTTGTTTACAATCGCATCCAGTATGTACAATATGAAGAGAGGTTTTCTAGACAGGTTTATCTGAAAAGTAAAATTTTCTTGTCTCGCATCCAGATCCTCTTCCCCCTCCATTTGGTTGTCTTTGTGTAAATTGGGTATCAACAGTTTTCCATTATGTTTCTTATTAATAGCAATTTGTATTCAATTTTACAATCTATGTATGATGCATCTGTCACTGAATCTATTACTATTTAGTATATGTTAATTCCTATTTAATTTAGAGTTTGAATTCCTAAAAAGAAGAATCACAAATTTTATGAATAGCAATTTTTCTTTTATTATTTACTAGTCTTAGAGGTATGTTCGCTCGCGCGTACTAATATTATTTTATGATTTCCCTTAACAAAAATCGGAAAAACGGCCGTTCCCGTACTAATGGTTTTTATGATTTCTCTTTCAAAAATCGGAAAAAAGGCCGTAACTCGAAAACGGTTGAGTAGTTTTTTGCAAACTATGTCCAACTTAAGGTTTAAAAGGCGACCTACTCGCTTTGAGTTGATATTTTGTCGTGCCAAATTTAAAATTTCGGACCACACCAACAATAATCGAAAAATCGGCCGTAACTCGAAAAGGGTTCGACATTTTTCAATTCTTATAATTTTTTTGGTGTTTCAGCCTATGATTTNACAATTATTGATACATACATACACACATACATTTATAGTAACTTTGAGGGGCGGATCCACGGGGGAAACTGGGGGGGAGTCCCCCCAAAATTTCTTGCAATGGGCGAAACATTATTCTTTAATGACACATTACTACCAATAGATGAATTTTATTTCCTTACTTCTCCCCTCAAATTTTACCCTTAATCAGCCCCTGGATCGGATATATTTTTCAAGATTTCTTTCCGTTTGAGCTATTAAACAATTACTTAGTGATACATACAGCGTCTTTGACGGTTTATATCAATACGGCTAAAATTTGTTGGTTCGTTTATTTTGGGCATATGTTTTGCAGACGTACACAATACACACGATACCACTTTTTCGGGGTTTTATTTCCCTATCTAAAAATCAACTTTCTCTTTATCGTAAAGCCTTGACTAAGATCTGATAAACAGCTGAAGACAAGGAGATGAACTTTTAAGTGTGTTTCTAGAATGTAAGAATAATAATAAGCCTTTATTTGATTTCAAAGTAGGTATTTACAAATGACAAAGTAGATATAACATAAAACAATTTGGTTACATATCAGCCCAATATTGGACTACTTATTCTTATTTTTTACATAAAGTCAAAAGCAGCGTATCGCTGAAAATATAAGAACGCACTTTTTTAAAAAGACCCCTTTTTTATTAGGATAGCTTATTTGAAANAGAACGCACTTTTTTAAAAAGACCCCCTTTTTTTTTATTAGGATAGCTTATTTGAAAAGGTATATCAATATAAATATCAGTTTTTGGAACAATGTTAACGTTGAAAAAACAGCATCTATGGCATGTTGAATAGATCAGTTCCCATTCGATTACAGAAGTTAGGTAACGTCCAGCGAGGTTTTACTATGTAGGTGAAGAAGTAAGTTCATACCCTCGTTATGCTGTCTTTTTCGGCCTAACTCAGGCTGAATGAGGTCAATATAGTTAGCTTGTTTGTATGTTTCCAGCGAAAGGAGGGTAAAACACCCGGCTCGATTGACCAATAGATGTTAAAAAGACGAAAAAAAGCATCGGAAGATAACTTTGTGCGGTAGAAATAAGGAACACTTTTTTTGGTTGCTAACATTTGTTAACTTGAAGTTTTATATTTCAGGGTGGAATTTTTTAATTAATACTCATTTTTTCCAAAATTTACATATTAAAATGCTCCCACACTGTTTTCTTATTGTTGTTGTTGGTTTTGTTCTTTTGTTAACGAAATTTACATACTCATTCATAATATTTCCGGGGCTATACTACAGGAGCACAAAATATGTTTTTTCGTACACATATTACGTCGGAGGAGGTAACGGAGCATGAAATTGGGAAATATATGAAGCTTAGTGTATGATTAACTCGGGAGAGGAGATGGTGCAACCTACTTACCCATGAATCGTGAAGTTGGCTGTGGGAAATGCTTGGCAAATCGAATTTTAACTTTTCATTGTTTATTTAAAGCAGAACTTATCCGCACAACATGGCAGTGCAGAAAGTATAATATTATTTTATAATATCATATGGAGGACTTAGAAAGAATACTTCCAAGGCACTCAAGTAAAAAGCGAATAAAGAAAGGGTCGGAAACGATTTCTTTTCCATTACCCATGTAGAAAGCAAGGAGAAGCTACTGCATTATCCGTAAGGATTCTCAAGTATCAACAACCCATAGCGATTTGTTGCAGCCCCACGGCTGTTAACCTCTGATGATGAATATTATATTGTATAACTTTATTATTTATTTGATTTTAATATTATACTATAGGAGCTGGATTATCCGACCCAAGAGAATTCAAACTCGAAAATCCATTTTTTTAAATATAAATTTGAAGACGTTAATAGCAAAGATAGTATAGTTAAAAGCTAACCAGCCTTCCCGATTTTTCCTATTTTGATACTTATCGCACAATTTTTTCTCAACATACATACTCGTATATTTTATAAATCTGGCCGTAAGTCCCTACTGAGGCTGATTGCAATTTTATGTCTGCATGACCTTTGTTTGGATCTATTGGGACCAGAAGAGGCGGGGATGGAGTTACATTTGAATTAACAGACTTCTAGTTGCGAATCCACCGCCTCAAATAACGAATTACACATTCCTGAAATATTGACCTTATTCTAATTCCCTAAAATAAAATTACTGTCAAAAATCAAATATAAAAGAAAAATTCGGTCCCGCGTGTTATCCGGGTGTTATATGTAGTTCCTCCAACAGTGACGGTGTAACATCGATTTACATTTCACTCAATTGACTCAATCCGTAATCCCAACGGTATCATCACTAGAGTGAAATTTCCATCACTTCTAATGTATGCAGGAGCGAACTGGGCCACCGGTTAACAGGGCAAATGAGGGCCCCTGGTGCGCCGGGGCCCATCGGGGGAGGTGGCAAAAATATAGAAGTAAAATATGTGTGAGAAAAAAATAGGTGGTCCCCGATGGTCCCCCGGCTTATTAAGGGGGGGGAGGAAAATATGACAGAAATATAAATGCAAGAAAAAATATGTGTGCCCCGATGGGCTGAGGGCCCATCGGGGGCAAAAATATGAAAGAAAAATGTGGGGCCCTTCTTCCAATATGCCCGGTAGGTCCCTTGAGCCCCAGTACGCCCCTGAAAGTATGCATCTGATTTTGTGTGAACACTATTCATTTTGTGCTAACATGGCCTTTAATAAGAGATAAAGAAAAACGAATGCAAGCAATAAATTAGGCCTTTTGCTGAAAAAGATATTTATATATGCCAGCAAATTTAGACAGCAGTGTAGCATCAATTTGTTTTCCTATATTTATTTTACAAATGACCTCGTTTTCGTTTTGTAAATGTATCGTGGGTGCCTTACCAAACAGTACGTTCTTTATTTTCAAAGTGTTGATAGAAATGTTATTGGGAAAATTAAGAAATGAAATTAAATTATTTGAAGTGAAAACTAACGCAATTAGGAGTTATCGTGGGACGAGTAGACAGACGTTTAAGGAAAATTGTGTTCGAACCTGAGACCATATATCTTAGCCAACGATCATACCACGTTGAATACACCAGTTCCCGTCAGATCACTGAAGTTAAGCAACGTCGGGCGTGGTCAATACTTGGATGGGTGACCGCTTGGGAACACCTCGTATCGTTGGCTCATTTTTCCGGCCCAACACAGGCTGGTTGAGGTCAATGTGGGTAGCTGGTTTGCAAGTTTCCAGCGAATGGAGGGTAAAACCCCCGTCTTGAATGACCAATAGATGTTAAAGAGACGTTAAGCCAAATTAAAAAAAAAAAAAAAAAAAAAAAAAAAGATCGTACATTGTTCGGTCAAATATAAATACACGTGTCGGATAATATAACCAAAAATAGTAGTCACTTGGTTCGAAGAAGTCAAATATAAAAACTCTGCCAATGTGACTCGTGGATTTATTTTTTTACCGGCTTAAAAATGTATCCCCCTAAAAGTAAATGTAAAATAAAATTTGGTATACTCATCACCCATGTATTAGGTATACTAGATATTTTTTTCTCTCTTCATGTTATATTAGATAAAGGAAGAGAAAGTATAGTACGGTTTTCCGTACCATTTTTTGAAGTTATACTTCTTTAGGCGCGTTATGAAAAAATTATGACGTGAAATTATCAACGCATCAGTGTAACATTGTAACACAAAATTAACACAGACCCTTCAATATACCATGTACCATGACTTTTATATATTTATTGAACTCTCGTGCAGTTCAGTTGTCTCTGTCTCTCTAACTTTGTATCTAGTTATATAAATGATTGACAATATCGATTCAGAGTTTAATTAATTAAACTTATAAAAAACGTAAATTTCTAGAAGCTCTCCATATTAATAAAAATTCTTCCACAGTNTCCTAAGTCTTCCTCAATCTTATTCTTACATCTTAATTTTGGTCTACTTTAAAATTTATATGAATTGTATTATTATTTCTCACAAATCCAACAACGGCAAAGGGTAAAAAAAAAAAAAAAATACTGTTTGTTTTTTTCTCCCAGAATGATACGTACAAAATTTGCGTAACTTTTTGAAAGAAAACTTATCAAATTTGTAATTGTTCCAAAAAAAATACTTTTTGTATTCCCTCCAGTTCTTTCGACTTTAATTTATTGTTTTCTGAAACCCCTTTTCAACAGGGAAGATAATTTGGTTTTAATTAAGAATTTGTGTAAAACATCTGTTATGTTGGGGATTTGATTGAAAACTTTTTTTTCATTGTTTATTTCCTTGTTCTGTTCTTATGTAAATTAATGTCTTCGAGTGGTTGAAGTGGGGTTATTATTTGAGATATTTGCAGACCACACGGAATAGTAATGTTACTATTCTCTTTGTTCCTTCTACATTAATTTATTAAAATTTCATTTATTACATTACAAAATTAATTAACCTTGTTGTCCCTTTCAATGTAGAGTTTCCATCCCTCAATTCTGTGGATTTCTATTGAGAACTCTTATCTATTTTTTTGATTGTTGGGAATGTCAAAATCAAAAACTTTACTAGCAAACGAGTGCTGCGGTCTCATACATCTGTGTCCCAACGGAAACGATGATCCCACTATTGATTGATTGATAGACTGGAGCACCGGATGAGAATTTATAATAATCCTGTAAACCTGTCAAAGAATGTCTGACCGCTCAACTCTGACATTTTAATGATATCAGCAATTATTTGGCAAAGTCCATAGAAATTATCAAAGCTGTTGTCCGTTGGTATCCGTGTCTTTGCAGTAGTATTTTTCATTTCATATTTATATCAGCACAAGCTATGTTACCTAAACACGCAACAGTTTTATTGTCTGTCAACTTTCTCAGTCAGGAACAATGTTATTTTTTCAGGAATTTGAAACTCTAATAATTTAGGTGTAACAATGGTACATATAATTTTACACCTAAATTATTAGAGTTTCATCTTCTCTGAAGTAAGAGATTCATCTTCCCTGAAGTAAAGTTTAATCGGTTTCGGAGGGCAAGATGTAGCACCGCGGAGAGTGGGGTTTTAGTGGAACGGTGAAGTTTTACATCATCATAACATCTTGTGCAGCATTATTGCCAACACTCCTCACTAAGACTCTTTTTTTAAAAAAAAGAAGTCTTACGTCATGACAGGAGTCCTAAACAAAAAAAACTGTGTAGTTCCTTTATTTTGATATTTTTTGTTTATATTTGATAAAATGAATTGGATCTTGTTTGATCAGCTAGATACCAGGCTGCTTCTAAAAATCATCAGCAAGATACAGGCTGTTGTTTGATCAACAAGCTAATACAGGCTAATAATACTAATAGTGATCAGCAAGATATCAGGCTGCTTCTAAAAATCATCAGCAAGATACAGGCTGTTTCTAAAAATCATCAGAAAGATACAGGTTGTTGTTTGATCAGCAAGATACAGGCTGTTCCTAAAAATCATCAGCCAGATACATGCTGTTGTTTGATCGGCAAGATAAAGGCTGTTTCTAAAAATCATAAGCAAGATACAGGATGTTGTTTGATCAGCAAGATACGGGCTTGTTTGATCAGCAATATAAAGACTGTTTCTAAAAATCATCAGCAAGATACAGGCTGTTGTTTGATCAGCAAGATACAGGCTGTTTCTAAAAATCAGCAGAAAGATACAGGCTGTCGTTTGATCAGCAATATGCAGGCTGTTTCTAAAAATCATCAGCTGGTACATGCTGTTGTTTGATCAGCAAGATAAAGGCTGTTTCTAAAAATCATCAGCAAGATACAGGCTGTTGTTTGATCAGCAAGATACAGGCTGTTTCTAAAAATCAGCAGCAAGATGCTATTGTTTGTAAGATAAAGACTGTTTCTAAAAATCATCAGCAAGATACATGCTGTTGTTCGATCAGCAAGATACAGGCTGTTTCTAAAAATCAGCAGCAAGATGCTGTTGTTTGATCAGAAAGATACAGGGTAAACTGTGTAAAACACAGTTAAAGATTTTTAAATTTCAAACAAGTTTTACCTATTTAATTATTAAAATCTTATTAGAAGATGCCCAGCACGGCTTAGAGAAACTTTTGTTTTTTAAAAATAGTTATCCTCTTCTTGTAATATTAAAAATCCATAAATGTTTTTTGTGGTATACTTATCACCTGGGCCTGTTGAAAGCTTATCATGTAACCAAAAATTCTGCAAAATATCCGAACTTTTTGGCAGATCCTATACTCAGAAATTTAAGTTCGATCTCTCCAGGAGTTCCTCAACAGTTGCTAAAGTCCCTGAAAATGAATGTTTTATTTTTCCAATCGACAAAAGTAAACATGCGAGAAAATAAATTGAATATTATGTGTAAATAAATAAATCCTATGTCAGTTGTATCTGGCATTGATAACAAAATAAATCCTTTGTCAGTTCTATATTGCAGTGATAACGAAATGCTCGTAAAATGCGAACTTTACAAATTTTTTGATAAATCCCCTCTTCTATTCAGAAATATTAAAACTCCATCTCACCCCCCTGCGATGTCAATTTGATTTTTATTATCTTTTATTAGTGCAATAATTTGACTGAGTTCCCAGTTTTCAGGGCATGGAGGAGATAATAACTTACTTTTTCAGTGTGAACTGAACAGTGTATGATATTGGGCTAGCCTCAAACTCTGTTGTACACAGATTGGGTGTCCAGAATACCCTTTGAAAACTATTTTCCAATTTCGTCACTCCCTCTGAAATAAATTGTCAACAGTCATCAGGATGTTGGGTGCTCCCAGACTATTGCATACTTACTCATCTCTGTGTATCTGTACATCTCTGAATAATTATAAAGCAGGGCAAACACACAGAACCGCATGACTTATGTGAATCAACAGTTTAGTGGATTAGTCCATCTGCAGACTCCCACAAAATCACCCGTATTAGATACCGTATTAAGTCCTTTAAGACACCACGTATTGCTATACTATATACCAAGCTGTGAATGAAGTTTTTAAAGTACTTGTGTGAAATAGACATTCTATAGACTACCTACAACTACTTCCACTCTGTTGGGGGACTTGGGGGGTTGTGAGGAAATAATAGATGATCGACATATTAGGTTTGTATTTTAACAATTTGTACCACGATAAACATCGAAAGCATGGTGCCATCTTGATGAAAGAATGGTGCCATCTTGATGAAAGAATGGTGCCATCTTGACGAAAGCATAGTGCCATCTTGATGAAATCATGTCGCCATCTTGATGAAAGCATGGTGCCTTCTTGATAAAATCATAGTGCCATCTTGATGAAAGCATGGTGCCATCTTGATGAAAGCATGGTGCCATCTTGATGAAAGCATGATGCCTTCTTGATAAAATATTGGATAATTGTTGAAATTTGAATAATTGTTTTTTGGGCCATTATTGGATTTCAACATTGCAATTATTGAATTAACACTTAACAGCTACATGGGTAGACTAGTTGATTTCCGCAACTTCGCATGCACCTTTCCCTGTGGCTGTAGAATTCATTTTCGCCAAAATAATTAAATCTGTTTCTCCTTTGAAATTATCGGACAATCTGCCTTAGCCAGAAAGTTGAAATACGATCCTAAATAGAACAGATTTCATATATTTTCCCTGGAGTTTTCGGGGTGGCAGGGGTCCATTTCTGATATTTTTTACAGTTTTGCCTGTATAGTCGTACCACTTAAAACTAAAATATCTCACTCCCGCATGAACTTTGAACTTTTTTCTTTCTTATTTCGTACCTACTTTGTAAGATGAATCTGTATTCCAAGTTCCAAGTATATAGGTTTATCCATTATGCAGCCACGAGTACGTAGGTTATTATATAAAAAATAATGTATAAATGTATTTTCCTTTGTGTTATTATGTCACAATTTCTGTGGGCATCATAGGATTACAAAGTATTTTCAACAAACACTCCAACATCACCAAGCCTGGTAATGCTATTACTATAGCTAGTCGCTATTACTATATTATTATTATTTAGTGTGTTTCAGGGGGTTAAAAACCGCTGACACATTACAAATTTGGTAACAAAAATACTCAGGAGGCTGTGTTACCCTCAATCACAACCAGACCAAGTAGAAAATTTGAGAAAACCTTTATCAAATTTTCGACCCGTCCAGGAATCGAAGCTTGCACCACCTCTGTGTTGTATTATGCAGGGGCGTGTACACAGGATTTTNCGATAATCGAATGTTTCTAAAGATAAAAAGCGTAGCAAAGCCCTATAAGACTGACATCTGGGGGGTTCCGCTCCACCGTTCCTACGCCTCTGCTTATTAGGTGATGTACTCTATCGCCCCCAAGATATTTTTTTTCGAGAAATGTTTCTCCCTCCATATGTATATAAACATTTGGACGTTTTTTTTTTCTTTCTTAAGCGACATTAGGTTAATTTCTTTTGCCTAAAACCGCGGCGCCCCCACCCTCCATCAGGCGACCTTGTTTCAAAGTTCCCATTAGAATTAGTTAACAAGCAAAAATCCCACAGACCGATCGATGGGGAAAATATTTATCTGAGACCTCCAATGAAACCTCAGATCGGTTCAATGGAGACAGACCTGCCTGTTAAATCTCCTGTTAACATTTAAGTCTCTTGGTGAAACCCGCGAATAATAATAGGTAATAATAAAAAGCAAAGTAGGTACACCTACTTAAAATTTGAAAATATGTAGAAAAAAAGTTTAATCGCCCTATAACTTTGCACTTTGTTATGTAAGTATGAAACACCTTTCCCAAAAAGTGTTTTCTGCGTGACATTGAAATAGAAGCACAGGGTTAGATGATATACACTCGCGCTTCACATTGGATGGCTTATATCGAAAAAAAAAATCGGGGGGGCTATAGGCGGCCATCCCCTCTCCCCTTGTGTACGCCCCTGGTATTAAGAGTCAGTTACTCAATGAGGCAGTCATTGATCACTTGATCGATTGATAGTGACTGCAGGCAATTTCATTTGCATCATTCCATTAATTGCCACATAGAGAGTGAATATTCGATTCATACAACCTGTTGAAAATAAAGTTAAATTACCACAAACAAAATCTCCACAAATGGGAAAGGTACCCTCTTCTTCCCCCACAGAGGAACGCCCGATCTTTATCCGGGTTATTCGACAAGTGACAAATTTATGGGATTAATAATATTCCTGTTTTGCAATCCACAATTTTATTTTGAAATTATTTTGCCATGTCAAGTTGTGTGATTAATTAGAAATGAATTAATAAAAATTGGCAGTGAGTGAGTGATGAGACGACAGTTAAACCAACACGAAAATTTCACTTTTTATCAGCAACAATAATTTATTATTTATTGACTGTTCTATGGCGTTGTAGTGTGACAGTGAGAAATAAATAAGATAAATAGTAGGTAGGTAGCAGGGGCGTACACAAGTGGGCCCCCGGCTATAGCCCCCCCCCCCGATTTTTTTTTCGAGATAAGCCATCAAATGTGAAACGCGAGTGTATGCCATCTAACCCTGTGCTTCTTTTTCAATGTCACGCAGAAAACACTTTTTGGGAAAGGTGTTTCATACTTACATAACAAAGTGCAAAGTTTGGGCGATTTAACTTTTTTTTTACATATTTTCAAATTTTAAGTAGTTGTACCTACCTTGCTCTTTATTATTACCTATTATTATTTGTGGTTTGTGTTATGTGTGAACTAGTTGAGTAGAGTTTTAATAATTACATTTTTAACTAAAATAAGATGGGTGGGCTTCACCAAGATACTTTAATGTTAATAGGAAACAGTAGAGTTAACAGATTTTCATTGAACCGATCTGAGATCTCAGATAAATATTTTCCCCATCGATCGGTCAGTGGGATTTTTGCTTGTTACCTAATGCTAATGGTAACTTTGAAACAAGGCCGCCTGGTGGGGGGGGGGGGAGCGCCGCG
>CM022879.1:27265759-27279352 GCA_012654025.1 Pachypsylla venusta | reverse complement strand
GCTCAATACCAAGCAGGCTCATAATATATACTGGGTAGACCAGAATAACGTTATCACAGGGCTATGATACGTAGGTAATGGGTATGAAGCTCAATACCAAGCAGGCTCATAATATATACTGGGTAGACCAGAATAACGTTATCACAGGGCTATGATACGTAGATAATGGGTATGCAGGTAATGGGTATGAAGCTCAATACCATGCAGGCTCATAATATATACTGGGTAGACCAGAACATTTTTTAAAATATAAATCAGACACTCAAGTGGTAGTGACTACTCCAACTCGCACTCAAGTGGAGTTTCATAATATGGCTTTTTTTTTTTATTTGGCTTAACGCCTCTTTAACACCTATTGGTCATTCAAGACGGGTGTTTCACCCTCCATTCGCTGGAAACTTGCAAACCAGCTACCCACATTGACCTCACCCAGCCTGGTTTGGACCGGAAAAAAGAGCCAACGACACGTGGTGTTCCCAAGCGGTCACTTATCCAAGTACTGACCACGTCCGACGTTGCTTAACTTCAGTGATCTGACGGAAACTGGTGTATTCAACGTGGTATGATCGTTGGCTAATATGGCCCTTAGTGTTTATTCAATTTAATAAAATTTTGCGATGATATTTATCAATGATGTTAATGAGAGAAAATCATGATAACATCTAGTGACTGTAATGAGAGAGGTAAGTAGTAAGTATACGCCTTAACATTACCAGAGAAAATAGTGAGGAGAAGCATGATGTGCACGATGATAACATTGAACATTCTATTGAATTTAGCACTCTTGAAAAGGCTCCTGACATCAAATCCGTCTAACTTGAATTTCACGAAGATTTTTATAGTCTCGCTTCATAAATATGAAGAAAATTTAATTAATTCATAAAAGTTTATATACTTTTGCTGACATATTGTGTACTTGTTGAAAGAATAGGGTTTGTAATGGCTTTTCATTTTTATTATTCTTTCTTTTTTCACACTCTATGAATTGGTTAACAATTTTGCAATTTTTGTTTGAAAAACTGTCTGACAATATTGCAGGATGACAAAATGATCGTTAGATCTCTGAAGCTAAGCAACGTACAGCAAAGCTTTACTTAGTGAGTGACCGCTTTGACTCGATGTAGGCTATTCCCGACGTAACCAAGACTGGATGAGTTCAATGTGTATATTTGTATGTTTTCAGCGAATAGGGGCCTTCTTGAATGACCTGAGATAATAAAGAAACATTAGCCCCAAAAAGTATAAAGATTTAGCTGTTTAGTTCGAAACCGAGATCTGATATAACAAAATTTAGCAATCGTAATGAAAAATACAACTCAATTATCTGAATATCTATACCTAGATAATTAGGAAAAAAATATATCAATGAAAATGAAAGAATAAAATAATAATTTCAATTTACACGTTCCCAAAGCAATTTCAAAAAGAATTCATTACAGCCCTAAAGTTAGACTCTGAGAGATTGTGGGTAGAAAAGAAGGAGGGATATTAAAAGCCTTTTGAAATAAAGGCTAGGGAGTGAAGTAGGTAGGCTTCAGAAGGAAGTAAATTTGATATTTTAGTTAAGCCTTTTTCTTCTTATTTATAATGTCACCTAATATTTTCTCGAGATCACTTATGTTGTGCTCTTTACAAATTCGTCATCTCATTCCTACCTTCTCCCCATCTACGGCAGGCGCGTTAAAAAACAATCTGAGAAATGACTTCATCCACTCAACACCCAGATTTTGTGCATGGTCGGTTATGATAATTATTATTATACGTACCTTATT
The DNA here is from genome assembly GCA_012654025.1 of Pachypsylla venusta. Taxonomy (NCBI): domain Eukaryota; kingdom Metazoa; phylum Arthropoda; class Insecta; order Hemiptera; family Aphalaridae; genus Pachypsylla; species Pachypsylla venusta. The sequence goes on along the minus strand of CM022879.1, from coordinate 27,277,580 downwards.
TATACTGCGAGGATGAGACTGAAGAGTCCCTTTACCCCCACATTCCAAACAGAGGTCTTTTATATTTTACAAAATATAGTAATGATACAAAAATGCTTTACATAATATACTAGCTGTTTTCCCGTACTTCGCTACGGTTACGAAATTCAACAACAATTTTGAGATCGCGAAATTAAATCTCCTCAATTTTAGATTTTTGGTGGAACCGACCCCCAGAGTGAACACGGGTCCTATTTAGAAAATTCAATATTTTATTGAAGGATTTGAATTTTTGTACTTCGGAACACCTTTGTATCAAATTTCAGCTTTCTCGCTCATCCCGAAGTGGTTACTTCTCAATTCCGATTTTTTGGTGAAGAAAACCGTCCATAAATCGGATAGAAACCGGAAATTTTCAAATTTAATATTTTTTATGGGGTCCTTATATACTATTTTGGGGGGGTCTATTCTTGGTCATTTTTCGTTATCTCTTTTAGTTTGCCCAGAAAAAAATTACAAAAAGACCCGCTAAATAGCGACATATTTGGCGGTAACTTGCTCCCACTTGAACTTTAAATTTTTTCCTTTCTTATTACGCACCTACATACTAAAAGGAACCTGCGTGCCAAGTTTCAAGTCTACGTTTAGCCATCGTGGAGCTACGTTGATTATCAGTCAGTCAGTACGTCAGTCAGTATACCAACTGGGCTTTGCGTTTTATAAGTATAGATTTACAAAAACAGTACAAAAAAAACGTTATTGAATTTTAATAAAAAACACATTCATTCTCGCAATCAACTTCCATGATCCGTGTACAAGCTACCAAACTTCAAAGGAGAAGGATTAGGACTAGATGGAAGAGGAAAAGGATAGTAAAGAGAAGAAAATTTTAGGTAATGGGAGCTAACAAACCTTCACTGAGTGCCTCCAATAAAGAAAAAGAGTGAAAGGTGGGTGAATTTAAGATAGGATACGATACTGTGTTCCAGAGATCGATGGAAGAGATAATAAACGATTTACCATAGGAAACAATATGCGCAACAACTAACTTGACACTTCTTGCGACTGACCACTTCTCGAGAGCAATTCCTAATATACACTTTACGTACTTTTTTTTACATACACCCAAAGTTTGCGTAATGTGGGTTATTTAGAAATTGATGGAATGAAATTCAGTAAACAGCTTGCAATCTCCTGATACATTTTGAGACTGAAATAATTTTATAGTTGCCTTTATTCTCGTTATGATTATAGCTCCTCACAGTTACTCATTATTACATCGAAATGAAAATAGTGGCATCTTAGAAAATGATTACCTTTAATTTTGAAATGTTGGGATTATCGGGAATTGTGTCCGATGAAGTAATTAACATCCTACTGAAATAACCTGATTGCAGCGATCTTCTTTGGTCAAATTTAGAACTCGCCGGATATCCATTCAGTGGTATGCATAAAACGAATCGATTGCTTTGGTACCATGAGCATATGCATACGTGAATATCGTTTGTTTATTTGGGTACCATCTGCTGAACGGGTTAATCTAATTCTCAACGTATGAACATCTATTCAGTGCAAAAAGGCGACTAAAGGAAGGGTCGGAAACGATATCTTTTCCATTACCCATGCAGAAAACAAGCAGACTGCATTATCAGCGCGGGGATTCTCAAGTATCAACAACTCATGGCAAATTGTTGCAAACCAGCCTCACATGGCTGTTAACTTATGATGATGACTCATTGACTAAATAAATGTAACTTTTACGGTGTTGAGTGAACGAGAAGCAAAAAGCTCGTCAAGACTCCACCATGCTCTTATATGTCAAAACTGGGAAAGTAAATAAATGTTCAAACCGAATCAAACCATTTGCATATATTTGCATATTTTTCAACTCTAATTTGCGTCTATTACCCCTTCGTATCATTAGCAACGGCAAAGTCTCCTATTAACTGCAACTTTTCTTATCCCCTCCTGTCTGTCTCGAACTTTTCCTCGGGAGATAGGTGCCTTACAGCTCAGCCTAAGCTGTTTAACTTGATTTGACTTATAATTATTAAAATATTATGTTCTTTCACATTTTGCTGAAACAAAAATTTTTAATCCACGTCTGGCGTTAGTTTCTACAAGACATCAGGCTCGTGTGCAGGAGATCGGCCTAAGGGTCTGAAGGTTCATCATCCACGTCTGGCGTTAGTTTCTACAAGACTTCAGGCTCGTGTGCAGGAGACGGTAATAAGGGTTTCAAGGTTCACAATCCACGTCTGGCGTTAGTTTCTACAAGAGATCAGGCTCGTGTGCAGGAGACGGTAATAAGGGTCTCAAGGTTCATAATCCACGTTTGGCGTTAGTTTCTACAAGACATCAGACTCGTGTGCAGGAGACGGTAATAAGGGTCTCAAGGTACATAATCCACGTCTGGCGTTAGTTTCTTCAAGACATCGGGCACGTGTGCAGGAGACGGTCCTAAGAATCTGAAGGTTCCGCCAAACTTTTATTCAAATTAGAATATTAGGAACTTTAATTTTCAATATATTTGGTGTGACTTCTCTATTTACAACAAACAATGCGCAAATCATGGTTTGGCAGTTTAAGGTAATTGGTAAGCATAGCCTATATTGTTTTTGGAGTAATTGTTAAAAATAACTTTTAATGCTATCGTCTATTGGGGTCTGCTTTTATAGCCTATGCTATTGCAATGATGAGTTGTTGCATGTTTAACTCATGTCAATAATTTTAAATTGTTCAATTTGTGCTAAAATATCAATACCAACTTCCTTAAGGAAAATCGTGCCACATAACGACTATCAGAAACCTTTTTCTTTTGTTTAACGATTCTTTAACATCTATTGGCCTTTCGAGACGAGAGATTTACTCTCCATTTGCTAGAAATTTACAAACCAGCTACCAATATTAACCTCATCCAGCCTTGCTTGGGCCGGGAAAATAGCAAACATCTCGAGGGTGCGAACCTACGTGATCACTCATATAGTAAAATCTTGCTGGATATTGCTTAACTTCACTGATCTAATGGGAACAGCTGTATTTAACGTGCCATAGACGCCGGTCGAGAAACCTTTTACCACGATGACATACTCTGTGTTTATACTCCTTAAATAGGGAATGAAATATTAAAGTAACAATTTAGGAAAAACAACAACAAAAAATATTACCCGAAACAATGACCAAAGAAAAAGATTTTTTTAACTTGACATTTTTTTTAATAAAATTCCCTAAAGCTTTCTTTTTTTCGAAATCTCTCTCTGAAATCCAAATAAAAAAAGAAAAAAAACGAGCAAGATAACGGAGGGGGTCATAAAACATAATTATTGCTTAGAAAATATGAAAATGCTGGGGTAGATAGAAAGATTTTTGCAAATAACTTTCACATACGTTAGTTCTAATACAGAGAGTAAACTTTTTTGTCTTTTGTTTACAACTTTTTGTTTGGGGATGTTGGGCGTGAGGAACGGGGGGAATAGTTTTGTGATTTTATCTTTTTATTGTGGGGAGCTTTAGTTTAGGGAAATGGAGAAGGGGATTTTGTCTGAAATAATATTTCATATATGTTATAATCCTTCCTCACAAATCTCAAGTTAAATTAAATGTGGAACAGTGCTTGTTTTATATTACTTGCTGAGGTTTTCATAATTTGTTTGATAATCTGCGTTGATTGTTGACAGTTTGTTCACTCTTTAATGTTTTTAATCTCATAGTGATATATCAAATATGTATTATCAGTTCTGGAGTTTTAAGATGCATGATGCACGAGTGGTACCGCGGAGGATGGGTTTTTAATGGGTCACCGACCCATGAAGCTCTGTTATAATTCATACCCCGAACTCCTCTATTAAAAAGAAAGGATCGTTCAGTAGCTGCAGTGGTGTCTAATGGTATGTCCACAGTATGAGTTTGAGTTTTGTTCAGTAGCTGCAAAAATGGTACTAGTGATGAACGTGGTGCGGTTTCTGGCTCCGCACCGCACCAAAAACTGCGGTGCGGTGCAGAGCAAAACAGCAAACCGCAGGAATTACGAACCGCACCGCGGACCGCGCGGTGCGAAATGAAAGAATGTTGAAACTACAGTGAAACCTCGATTATTTCACCTAATTGGGACCGAAGTTATAGGTGAAATAATCGAGGTTATGTATAAAAGGTGATTTAATCGAAGTTTCATATAAAATAATGAAAAGAGGCCAACATTTTGATTTTTAAGAACTTTTTAGGGTTACCAAATCCTATTTGAAATTTTAATGAAAATTTGAAACAAAAAGGGTATCAATACCTATCCATTTTTTCTTCTTCTTGAACACGATTGAAGAAAATTTCAATTTTTTTAAAAAAAATCTTCAATGGTGGCATTCGTGGCCAAAAAAGAAAAAAAAAACACGGATTTTTCGGTTGAAATAATAGATGCGGAAATAATCGAGGTTCTACTGTAAGTACAAATCTATTAGCAGAAGAAAAACGAAACCAAATATGACATACATGCCAGATGTCAAGTCTCTGGCTCTTACCATTCTCTTTTTAGACAGCATTACTCAAAACAGCTAAAAAGCGGCAAAAACCGCCAGCGGTATATTTGATTGCACCCAAAAGTTTCGAAGATTACTGAGACCCCAAATATGACATACATACCAAATTTCAAGTCTCTGGCTCGTACCATTCTCTTTTTAGACAGGATTGATGGAAACCGCTAAAAAGCGGTAAAAACCGACAGCTGTATATTTGATTGCACTCAAAAGTTTCGAAGCTTACTGATACACCAAATATAACATACATAACAAATTTCAAATTTCTAGCTCTTATATACCATTATTTTTTCAGACAGCAATTCTGGAAACCGCTAAAAAGCAGCAAAAACCGCCAAGGGTGTATTCGATTGCACCTAAAAGTTTCGGGGCACAATTAGAGCCCAGATGGGATTTATATATCTTCAAATTATACTGTATTTTGTGTATATCTTGTAGTGCGGTGCGCGGTGCTGTGAAATTTTCGAAATATGAAAACCGCGNATACATTAATCATAGGCAGAATATCTACCTATACATGTCGATTTCACTACAGGGTACGGCAATTAGTATTACCACATTTGAAAGAGCTGGCAAATAAAAAGGAAATGAGATATTTGAAAAGTTATTTTGTATTCTATAAGCTTGTGTATTTTAGTATTTTTCCATCTATGTTTTGTAAATAATGTCGTCCAAATGACGGCCTTGGAGAGTGAAACAATTTTGGAGTCTTTCATGGAAGTTTTCCATGACTCTCGTCGTCAGCATATCCGAATCAATTTGGATGATTTCTTCCAGAATTGCCTCCTTTAACTCATCAAAGGTCCCAGGGCGATGTTTGAAGACCTCAGCCTCGAGGTAACCCCACAGGAAGAAGTCACAGGGACTCAAATCCGGCGACCGGGGAACATGTCTTGCGGAATCTCACGAGACCGATTGGCTGCATGGGTAGCCCCATACAGCCTAAAACTGATGATGTGGTCCTAAAGTTGTGAACTCAACTCAAAATTCTTTTCGATCAGGAACTGGATCCGTGGAGTGCAAACCATACCTTGTGCGGAACGCCCTCTGAGTGGGTATGATGGTTCATTTTTTAAAAAAAACAACTTCACAACGAACGCACGATGCACGCTCGACCAAACCATTGCGACAAATAAAAACTAGATGTCATATCGTGTTGAATATCACAAAACCCCTCGCTCCTCCCACAATCACTCCCACTCCCAAGATTTTTTTAAAAGTGGGAAAACTAATTGCTGCACCCTGTACAATGGAATACGTAAAGATACCTTTGTTCAATTCTAATCTATCGATAGTGATTCTTGGCCGATTTTTGACCGATAATATTGGCAATCGGGAGCAGACAGATACTATTGATTTTTTTCTCAGCAACTAACCTAACTTAAAATATGGATTAATTGATAGTAGAAGGTCAATTTTCACGATTGAATGGTGGAAAATACGAGAAAACTCACTTTTAAATGAATTAATCACAATTTTATTGCTTGAAAATCGAGAAATCAAACGCTTATTCGGTTTTTTTTTTTTTAAATCCAATTTTACTTTCAGGTTAGGTAACACGAAAAAAAATATAAAAAAATTCACTACGATTTAATTTATTTTAGTTTTTTCTCGAATGGTGCAAGAGTTTTTAGGAGCGACTTCATGAGAAGAACAAGTTTCATCGAGGCATGACCGATCAAAACGTTTCCTAACCTCTCTGGGGGGAGGGGGGGGCGTCCATCTTAACGTTTATATTGATAAAATAAACAAACTTGCACTGGACATTCAAACATAGTAACCTTTGCTACTTTTTTCATGTTGGTACAACTGCGGCTTCCAAACAAAAAAAAAATATCTGCTTCACTTCAATATATTCAAATTTTTCAATAAATACGGAAAAAAAAGGTTTTTTTCACAATAAATTGAAATTAACGTGAATTAATTAATCTCCCACCCTTAAAACGTTTAAAAACACTTTTTAAATTATATTAAACCACATTTTAAGTTTGTAACTTGCTCCAAAAAAAATCAATAGTATCTGTCTTGAACCTGGCAATCCCTGACATAAGATTTGAGACGAATGTGAAGATACTGAAACTTAATGTTGTACATTTACCAGCTACATGATTATGTATAAAATTTTCCGTAAAATTTGTTTCTCTCATAGCTTGTCGAATGATGTCTGCAGATACATAGTCATTTGCAGTGACGAAGTACAATGATAATCTGATGTTAGGGTTAGCAAACAGTCCGAGTTCTACATCTTCAAACAACATTCTAAAACATACGTGCGCGACTAATGAATAAGCAGTTTCTAGTGCACGATATAAAGGTCTGTAAGTTGCGAAAATTTGTTGGAAACTTTGTTCAGAGTTCAATTGAAGCTGCTCTGTGTAGTATTTATGGAACCTGAAACATAGGTTGACAACGAAATATAAATAAAATGCCTATTGACGCTTTAACACTTTGCAGCACAAGACCCTGTGTATACAGAGTAAGCCAAAAGACCCATCCCACCCCAAATTTTTCGATTGAGAAATGAGAATTACTAAAGATATCGACAAACGGAAAAATACGTGTCGCCTCATTTTTGGGAGGATTATTTTGTGCCCAAAAAGTCGACCGCGGTCGACCGTTCAGGCTGGGTGGCAGCAGGTTTGTTTTAATAAACTTCCCTTTTTATTAGCTTCAAAATGAATCATCGCTTGATAGGTCATCTCATTTAAGATTATGGAGCTAGTCGCTACCCAGCCTCAACGAGCCTTTTTTTGGGCCCAAAAATTAATCCCTCTTAAAATGAGGAGAACTGAACAAGTCAATACAAATTTTTTGTATCCGCGCGGTTTGAGCCGAAATAAAAAGCACAAGACCCTGTGTATACAGAGTACATTTTAATGTACCCTGTGTATACAGAGTACATTTTAAGAGGATTCCGCGCGTACATATGTAGTCATGTGAATGCTCCTCCCGCGCGGTACGACGAACCACGCGACGCAAGATCTATCTAAATAGTGCATATTGTCTACATGACCGGGCGATACTAGTTCTACAAATTTGTATTGACTTGTTCAGTTGATCCGCGCGGTTTGAGGCGAAATAAAGTAGACAAGAAGATATTTTGATGTCAGACTTCCGCGTGTACATAAGTTGTCTTACGAATGCTCCTCCCGCGCGATGATCTGAACTTAGCCTAAATGCGATGATCTGAACTTAGCCTAAATGTTCTCTATTGAAAATAATAATTACCCTATAAATTCATCCATAGTGTTGAGAGGAAAATGTCTCATGACAAAGGAGTTGTGTCCTGCGAAATCGTTAACCATACTATTCAAGTCGTCCATTGAATTGAAAATTATTGAACCAAAACTTGCACCGAACATATTATTACCATTATAATAAAAAGTTCCACCTTCATCTTCATTGTCAAAATGACATCCAAATCGATATTCACAATCTGAAAAAGAAAGGATATCATCATGGATAAATGTAAGGGCACTTGGCGCACATGTTATCCGAATATTAATCCGTGTTTTTCTACTAACTATTCGCTGTAAGACTACGCTATAGGCAGGCTTACACGTGTAGAGTAAGTTGTAGAGTTAGGTGGTAGAGTAATTACTATTCCGCTACTAGACTAATGTAAACAGATTGTGCTAGTAACAATAGAGTACTAAACATAGTTCACGGAAGAGTAAAGAGGATAGTAGGAGTGGAATAGTACACTTGACTATCGTACGCCCTCTTTACCGTTTTGTTTGTTTACTATACAAATTTTAAACAGACCTTAGATTCTTTTTAGTAGAAAAAAGTGTTTTATACTGCTTTTACGATTAATTAAAAACGTACGAAATAAAATGAAGTGGACGGAAAGTGAAACGATGAAGTTGATGGAAATATACAAAGAATATAAGTGTATATACTGCTTTTCAGCCATTTTAAGTTGAAAATTACGATTAATTAAAAACGTACGAAATAAAATGAAGTGGACGGAAAGTGANTTGGGTGCCTTTCAAGGGAACCTAAAAAAGTTGGGTACCTTTCTAACATAAAGGTTTTTTATTTTCACGTCTCAGGACCATCACTTAATGAATGGCTTGCTCTTAATGGCTTGCTTATTTCGAGCAAGCCTTTCTTATTTCGAAATACTTTTTATAAATAAAAATTATGAAAATAATTTATATATAAAAAAATTTATATATAAATTATAAAAAAAAATATTCGAAATAAATACACTCTTTCTTATTTCGAAATACCTAACCACAAGGTTAGTTATTTCGAAATAAGAAAGAGTGGATAACGGGGTCCAAAAGAGATTTTATATTTTTTTTGGGGTAATGACTTGGCGAGGTATTTTTATAGCGAAAATCTCAAAACGTGTTTGGCGTTGAAAACCCGTCATTAAAACTGTCAGCCTATTATACAATTCTTTCTTTGTTGAGTTATGTGATATGACCATGCCCGAATTGTATGCCAGATATTTGTCTGTAGACCCGTCTAACTTATTGTTCGCCAGTCCTCCGAGTAACGTTGATGCTACCTATTATTCTCTCAGCAAATCGACAGACATACTCGAAGAATTGTTGATTTTCCAATTTGACCGAGATTCAGAAATCGTGCAGATCTTTATCCAAGGGTTGACGTTTTAGAGAAACGACGCCGGAAAATAAATTCGTTTTTCGTTGTATAGATGAAAACAGTAGTTTGATGTTACCACCATATTCCCACTTAGTCCTCTTTCGTATTCCCCCAAGGAATGATGATCCTCATAATGTATGGCATTGATCATTTAACCCTCATCTTTAATACATTTTGTGATTTGCAATTATCATGATGATTCGCGGAAAGACAAAATTCATAGTGATCCTATATTATTCCTATTTATGATGACAGAGGAACTAAAGCGTGAAGGGTAATGAGGGAAATCTATTGATATGGTAAGATAACATCAGGGCCGAATAAACATAGGGATTGTGAGCCAATTACTGAACGACTCTTATAGAGAATCCTTCACTTGACGGTTCTAAATATTTTCTAAAAAGTTTTTTTTTTTCATTCAATTGTTATTCTTTTCTACTAGCTGCTACTTTATGTTCACATAGTTTTCAGGACCGTATTTGTCATATTGCCAAATTTTGTTATTTTTTTTTATTTCAAACAATACCAAACAGTGTGACCGACAAACATATTTGATCAAATTCTTGTTTGTTTAAATAGACTGATGGGATTTAAACGCATGAAAAACACGTTTGTCAAAGTTTGATCGTTTTTGAAACGCCTTCATTATCAAAAATACTCAAGTGAAGAAAAACTGAATTAACTTTCGATCGAAACTCGTATTGGAAAAAGTATACAAAAATCAAAATTATATTTATTACAGATCTGGTTGCTCTATGATAAAAAGTGTGGAATGGCAAATCATTTTCTTTAAAAGTCTCGTAAAATAGTGTGATAAGAGCACAAATATATACCAAGCACACAAGTTCAACAAATATTCATCAAATAAATAGTGCGAAAAATCTTTAGTTACCTATCTCAATTAATTTGTGAAAAATTATTTTAGATTTTTCAGTCATGTTTGAGAGAAATCTGAGTGAATTATTGAAATCTTTTGTATTCGTTATAATATGAGAGGTGAAATGAATTATATAATATAATAAATTGTACAAATCAAATGATAAATTTTTGCAGTTCTATGTCACTATTACTAACACTCGTATGGAAAATATATCTCATATTATGAAAACTTACTACTGGAAATGCTGACATGCAAATTAATTATGATAATATTGTTGTAGACTTAGGGTTAGAGGATTAAGTATTCGTTGATTAAAAACGTGTTAACTAAGACAAAAAACAACAACAAATAATATAATGGAAAAGAAACTTAAAACACTTTATTAAAGAAAACACAATTAAAATATTAACAAAAATTCTTTTTGTTAATACAAAACAAAAAAATATTGTTTAACTTCGCAAATACCGTATTTCGCAAATACAAAACACGCGAGAAAACTACGTAATTCACACACGAAAAATTCACAAATTGATCACTCGCTAAACAAAACTATATAAACTGACTTTACTTTTAAAACNAGTCCCTTTTATAGATTCCAAACGATTTTCTGGAACGATCCCGAATAAAAGATTTTTTTACATGTTCTCGAATGGGGAAGTAAATACGCAGTACGCATAAACAAACATACAACGTTCTCGTATCTTATAGAATATAGAACGAGAATTGTCGCTGTCTATATACAGGATGTTTACACTAGAATCATATAATATTCTATATAGAGGGTGTTTACATCAGAATCATAATATTAGAGGTCAAACTCTCATATTCACTTCAATATTCAACACCGGTTCTACACAGCAGGATGACAGGAACGATAGCATCACAATTCGTGCCGAAAGCAATGAATATTCGGTAATCATCACATATTTTCCCAATCCAAATGTAATTTTCTACTCTTGGGTCTCACTCATCTAGAAGAAGTATGTAGATGCAAGAATATGCAAGGAAGAATCCGAATATTTTTTGTACCCAATTTTCTTCTTAATTTAAGAAGTATGGTGAAAAATTGAAATTTAATTCCTGAAACCATTCCTGGTGTTTTTTTTTCACTATTCCGCACGTGCTTTACCTATTGAAGAATATTTGTCTTACCATTCATTAGTCCTGTACCACATTTCAATCAGCGCACATCAAGATCAGAATGTAGACAAGTAAATTGCTATCTTTAAATGTAATATTGATCACATGTCCAAAGAAACATTAGACACAATGACGGTGAGTAGACAAATAGACAATGCTAGGAAAAATAATGGATTGGAAAGTAACGGAGAAGCTTCCACCGTCAATGGCACATTGAATATACCAGTTTCCATAAGATCACTGAAGATGAGCAACGTCTGTGGGTGACCACCCCTTTTGCATATGAACACCGCTGTATATCTGAACTTGGGCGGAACGGACCACGTGCTCAATAGTCCAGTAGAATGGTATTTTGAGTTTGCGTTACCATACACGAATTTCGAATCAAATGAAATTCGAAAGAGAACCATTAAGAAATGTTAAATCTGAATTTGCAGTAGCGTGCAAACTTTCTTTGCAAAGTTATGCGAAAAAACGTTTTTCCTCACACTTTCACAAATATCTCGACTTATATTTGCTTTACATGAGAGAGTGACATATCATTCGCTTTGAGATAAAATTATCTACATTTCTTGTTAACATTATTTTTTTGTTACACGAACACATAAAAAACTATTAAGGTTTAAATTGAAAAATTTGTATTTCGAATCCGGTTTTTTGCAAATAACTCATTTCTTTT
>CM022879.1:27251940-27264316 GCA_012654025.1 Pachypsylla venusta | reverse complement strand
CGTTTTGAATGAAATAGCATTCAGCAACACATTAGCGTTTTGAATGAGATAGCATTCAGCAACACATTACCGTTTTGAATGAGATAGCATTCAGCAACAGCAACACCCATGCTCATTAATAATTTATAATGTAAAGGAGAGGGGGCGTGGTAGGCTTTCATTTCAAGAAAAGGGGGCGCGGTTCCAAAAGGTTTGGGAACCTCTGCATTAAAGGAATAACAAGAGTCATACATGAATTGTAAGGATTTACCCTTTCGATTAAAATCATTCATTCAATAGTGGCATCATTGTGTCCGATGGTAGCCTGATGTATGAGACAGCAGCTTCAAATATGTTGTAGTCTACTGCTAAAGTTTGGAAATGTCATCACACATCTGTACTTGGAGGCTGATAATTGACATGGGCCACCAGAACCATGACGATCACTCTAATATAATTACGTCAGTAACACAAGAGTTACAAACACAATAATATTACAGAGTTGTTTTCTGTGTTATTTTACACCATATCAGCTCAGGTGGATTCGACTCGTGAGGATGTCACCCTCAAATAAATTCTTACAATCTCAAGTATGATTTACTTTTCGATATTACAGAGTTGCTTTCTGTGTTATTGTACACCATATCAGCTCAGGTAGATTCGACTCGTGAGGATGTCACCCTCAAATAAATTCTTACAATCTCAAGTATGATTTACTTTTCGATATTACAGAGTTGTTTTCTGTGTTATTGTACACCATATCAGCTCAGGTGGATTCGACTCGAGAGGATGTCACCATCAAGTAACTTGTTACAATCTCAAGTATGATTTACTTTTCCTCATGGAAAGTTAGCAAGTCATAAGTGGATTTACGCCTTATGAGTTATTATATTTACTTCCTTACTCCCTCTACTTTCTTAATCCTCTTTAAGTTTCAAACACTTTTTGTAATGTTCTCCCAAATAGATAATGCAAAACGTATCATTATTAAAATAGGGATAGGGGACAACTTGTTGATCTCAAATGAAAACGTTAAGACTGTTTTTTGTATATGTTCAAGTTAGATAGAAGGAGCACATGAAAAGATAACATTTAAATTTTTTTTTTTTTTTTGTATTAAGGATTTAATAGTTGACTGAACGAGGAGGATTCTAGATCTAACAAGATGATTTTTCTTTGAAATTCTGTTTGATCTACGATAATTTCTCGAACGCCTTGTCCAATTGTGATGGCACTTAGATTGACCAATTATTATGATCATAGAATTTTCCGATTTAGGCCACCAGAAGTCTACAATTCACAGAACTAGTCCATAGACGAAAGAGCTCTGTGAGAACGATGATTTGATTACGTACATGAGATTATCAGAATTCGATTATAAACAATGATGGTATATTAAGGGAGGATGATCGTTGGAACTTTAGTGTGAGCCTAGGATAGAAAGAGAGAAGATCTTTTCTTTTTATTAAACTTTCTTCTAAGGCTTGCACCCAATACAACGTGTAGAGTTCATAATGGTTCATATTTATTTTTCTTTCAGTTAAAAATATTGTATTGCGTACTGACATTGTTCATTCAAATTATTTTGATCAAGAGTTACATTCTAAACAAAAATTCGATTATTTATAGTGACGCAAATGAACATTATAAAACCAACAAAAGGAATAAGGGAACAAGATTTAATGACGAAACTGCGTTCCATACAGAAGATATGTCAGATTATCTAAACGAAGAGGAAGAAAGAAGTAAAGATTCTGAAAATGATGAGAACATTATAGGTGACAATCTTATCCGGATTGATTTTAATGAAAGAAGAAAAGTGGACGGCATTGATTACGGAAAACAAAATAGCACCATACCTGAGAACAGAATTGGCCAGATGTATATAAATACATCAACCATGCAACGCCAAGTTGAAAATGTTACAGAAATTGTGAACAACACCAACGCAAAGGGTAATCAAATATCAACTAACCGTTACAATAGACAAAACATGAAAACCGTTCAACCTCCATACATAATACCAGCAATGGGCCAAGCTCAAACAAACATAATTCCAAAAACAAAAAATGCAATTTTTCATCCTTATGAAATAAAAAACAATGCAAATGTTTATTCAAAAATTAGAAATATTAAAGAAAATGCAGAACGGTTGAACAATGAGAAAATAATTTATGCAGATGAAAAGTTTTTTCTGCTAAAATTTCAATTCACACCATTGAATGAGACTGAAGCAAATAGAAAATTGGACTCAAATGTAGATAGTTTTGAACGGGAATTTTATGCTGAAAAAACTAAAACATTTCGAGAAGATTTGGCAGGTCTTTTCAATACAGGAATATTTGAAGATGATAGCTTTTTTGATGATATTAATGATTCATATGAGGATAGTCGTTACTATGACGACAATAGGCAACTAGTTAGACATCTGGGGACTTATGATTATCCAGGTGTTCGTTCCAGATACAATAGTCAATATAGTGTTGGTCATATTCCTAGTGAAAGATATATTAAGAGAAGATATCCTCTTAGAAAAGTTTATTCTAATAATTATCATAGAGGGCCTGTCAAACCAAGGGGTTTCTGGATAGGAAATAATTACTATCCTTATTATGGACCTCATTATAATGGAAGAAAGAGGCCGCCTTATCATTTTGGCCATCGTCACTTTGATTCAAGCGAAGAAGATGTGAGCGACCTTTCATGTAGCGAAGAGGAATCGAGTGAGGAGGAAGTTGAGAAAAGGGATGAAGATGATACAAGTATATTGTATGGCAAACCTGGTGTACCCAAGGAACCGGGAGTAGCTTCTGGTAACAATACGGATGTTGTGGTTGTTGTGATAGCCGCACAGAAGATGTGAGTGACTACTCATGTACCGAAGAGGAATCGAGTGAGGAGGAAGGTGAGAGAAGGGATGAAGATGATACAAGTATATTGTATGGCAAACCTGGTGTACCTAAGGAACCGGGAGTAGCTTCTGGTAACAATACGGATGTTGTGGTTGTTGTGATAGCCGCGCAATGATTTGTAGAGCTTGGTGTGTGCAAATAGTGTCCTAACATTAGCCAGTATCAATGGTACCTTGATTACACCACTCCTCGTAAGATAATTTTAAGTAATGCCTTAACCTAACATTAGCCAGTGACAATGGTACGTTGAATACACCAGTCAGTCCTCGTAAGATAATTTCAAGTAATGCCTTAACCTAGCATTAGCCAGTGTCAATGGTACCTTGAATACACAAGTCCTCGTAAGATAATTTTAAGTAATGCCTTAACCTAACATTAGCCAGTGTCAATGGTACCTTGAATACACCAGTCCCCGTAAGATAATTTTAAACAATGCCTTAACCTAACATTAGCCAGTGTCAAGGGTACGTTGAGTACACCAGTCCCCGTAAGATAATTTTTAGCAATGCCTTAACCTAACATTAGCCAGTGTCAATGGTACGTTGAATACAACAGTCCTCGTAAGATAATTTTAAGCAATGCCTAAACCTAACATTAGCAAGTGTCAATGGTATGTTGAATACACCAGTCCCCGTAAGATAATTTTAAGCAATGCCTAAATCTACCATTAGCAAGTGTCAATGGTACGTTGAATACACCACTCCCCGTAAGATAATTTTAAGCAATGCCTAAATCTACCATTAGCAAGTGTCAATGGTACGTTGAATACACCAGTCCCCGTAAGATAATTTTAAGCAATGCCTAAATCTACCATTAGCAAGTGTCAATGGTACGTTGAATACACCACTCCCCGTAAGATAATTTTAAGCAATGCCTAAATCTACCATTAGCAAGTGTCAATGGTACGTTGAATACACCACTCCCCGTAAGATAATTTTAAGCAATGCCTAAATCTAACATTAGCAAGTGTCAATGGTACGTTGAATACACCAGTCCCTGTAAGATAATTTTAAGCAATGTCCAGGGAGGTTTTATTTGATGGGAGACAATGTGGTCTCGAGCTCTAGTAAGTGAATACACACCTTGGATGTTATAGAGACAGTAAGTCAATCATTTTTAACGTTTAAATGGATGTTTTTGACCTTGGCACTATAGAACCACTTCATCGGATCTTAAATTACAATGTCCTTTTTCCACAGGAAAGCATCTCGGGATCCTCTGAACCTATTAACTGAAATGTTTAGGGGTATATATTAGTTAAGAGATGAGAATGTGTGTAGATATCTTTTAAGATGACACGATAACATCCATTTCCGTTGATTCTTCAACGCTTACAACACTTTTATTATAAGAATACATAGGTCGTTTTAGAATTTGCTGTACCCTATATATAACTCATCCTATCAGAGGACAAAAACATCTCCGTTTGTTCAAAACTTTGTCATTTTTTCCATTTTTTTAAAAAAAGTTTGGTTTAAAATTAGAATAAAAGAAATTGTGGAACAAAAAATATAGAAAATAGAAGAACATAGATTATAAAGATACATACCACGCTGCCATTGCTGTCACTAGAAAATAGAAAGAAAATAAACAAACTAATGCAGAATCATGGAAATAACTCAACTAGCGCAGAAATAATAAAAAATAAGGTTAGCGAAAATAAACTTAGCTTTGGTTTGAATTTATTTCCTGTTATTTTTTTCTTTTTCATTTTAACTCATAAATAAAACACGGTTTCAATAAAGAACACTATTTCTAATTTAAATTTGAAATGAAAAGTAGATTTCTGTAGATGGATACTAGAAAGAATATCTTGATATAATAAAAAGGATTTTGATAAAACAGCAACATAAGTAAATGCAAATTTGAACCATGAAGCAGATGAAATAAAGGTACAACAATTTAAATAAAACAATAATTAGAACGGAATTAATTAAAAATGCACATCTAAGGAGGAAGGATAAAGTCGAATGATAGAATGTTACGCATGAAGATGAAATCCAAGAGGGAAAAGAAACTCGAGAGGGAAAAGATCTGTCGGTTTTCTGAAAGAGAGAATTTGAAAGAAAATGAATTTTAAATTGAGATAAAAGAGCAGTGGAGGCTCTTGAGTTTCTTGGCATTTTCGATAGTGACGGTTTTGATTTATTAATTTATCCCTGCTCTCGCCGATCTCCGTGGCCTAGTTGTTAAGAGCATTAACTCTTAATCCGGAGGGTGTAGGTTCGAATTCCGCCGTAGCAGGATCCTTTGAGAATCCTTGTTCACATAAGTATGTAGTGGAGAATAGTGTGATAAGTTTAGACTCTTCTAGACCAGCGGTCGCCAACCTTTTCTACTCCGCGGACCACTACCTCATCCCAAAAAAATTGGGGGACCACCACTAACAAAAGTGATGATGAAAGGGGGGTTGAGAGAAAAAAAGACGCATTCACAAAAGAGAGAAAGAGAGAGACACACACATAGACTCGCTGTTGCCTCACTCTAGTTCGTACATGCAGACTGATGAATATAAACTTGTTTGGGGAAATAGGGGGTACTTTGGACTTGTTAATTTCGGGTTTATTTTTCGAATGTTCGGAAATACATGAGCCAACGTAAATGCCTACGTAAATCAGCAGGAAATAACAATTTGTAATTTTTTTTTTTTTTATTTTTTTTTGTATTCTGAAATTTCGCCTCGGTCTAGACTCTAGACTAGTCGACTGATGGCGGGTCACCCGCCCAGAGAAAGTATCATTTTTGGCGGTAAAATGCTGCTACTTGAACTTTCGATTTTCTTAAACGCACCTCCATACTAAAAGGGATCTGTGTGCCAAGTTTCAAGTCTCTAAGTTTAGCCATCTTGGAGCTACGTTAATTTATTTATCAGTCAGTCAGTAATAATTAAAAAAGAAAATTCTTTTTACTCTCCTTATCCTACACTAGCACTTGCTTCGCCACGCAATTTAATTTTTCCATTATTTTTTCAACCATATTTAACTTTCTCGCTTTGTGAATTGATAAATTATGTTTCACATTTCATGTTATCTGACCTTAACTTACTGAATTTGAACAAAAAATAAGTTTAACTCGAAAACGGTTTGACTGGTTTGACATTTTCGAATTCTGATAGTTTTCCTGAAGGTTTTGGCTATGGTTTTGGGGGTTGAATTCCCATCAATTCTTCTATATCTGTTACCGTTTTGTTGACTCACCATTCCAACTCATCGCACCAATTTCATGAACCATTCATTTGTTGTCCACGCTGCAAGACTGTGGAATCAATTGCCATCAGACTTGAGATTGTTGGAGAGTCGGTCTGGTTTCAAAAGGCATATCNTAAATACAAACATACATCTAATATCATTGAGGTTTATTATTATAGAAAAGGGAAATTATTGTAATGGGCTGAAATTTTGCGGGGACCTCAAAAGGGCACGTTTTCAGGTCCCCGCAGAGCTCAAATCTCGAGTTTCAGCCATTTGTCCGTGAGTGTGAGATCTCAAGAACGGTATGTGCTAGAGACTTGAAATTTGATATGTATGTCAGTTTTATGCCATTGACGACACACGAAACCGTTGTCGGTTTTTGCCGCTTTTTAGCAGTTTTTGCAAATTCTTCCTAAAAAGTGAACTTGAAATTTGGTGCCTATTCATATCAATTGACTTCTGCTCGATTTTAGGCGGTTTTCACGAGTCATGCCCTAAAGGAAAACAGAGTTGAAATTTCGGTTTTATATCAATTGTATGTATTGGACGCGTCACGAAACATTTAATTAAAATCGAATTTACCGTTGCTATAGTTTTGCGTCTTTTTGCAGTCTTGTACCCCACAAAACGTGTTCAGTAATTGAAAACTCGACGTCGAAAATTTCAGCCCATTACAATACTTTCCTTTTTTTACAATTAGGGAAATTCGTGTGATGTTCACGCCAGGTATTTTTAAAATTCGAACTCATATTTTCGACAATTTTGATCATTCTTCTCCTCGAGATGAACTTTGGGTGTACAACCAGTAAGCAAACTTCCTTGTGTTTGGGTTAGCATGTTCATTATGTGATGGAAGGAGATCTGTGTCAATAGCCTATTGCAAAGTGAAACCTCCTCGCCCTCATGTTTCTTAATATCACCTTGTTACGTATACTTCAAGGCATTGTTTGTACAAACTATCTCGTTATCTCTTCTTCAGCAAAGTTTGTTAGTCCGGAAATTATTCCCGAACTAAAGTAAAATAAACACTAATAAAAGCTACTTAACTTCAGCCTGAGAGCTTTCTCTTCATCATCACCCCTAGCAATAGAAACGCTCAAAATTCAAAATTTGTACAAAATAACAAAAGGCCCCTTCTTCTATAATTGATACCTACGTTTTGAATTTCTCTGTTTTAGTACCTATTTTTCATAAGTCATCAAATATGATTTGCCTTTATTACCTTTACTCGTTTTGTTAATTAAACTATTTACGGCATTTTTATAACACTACTAACTAAAATACATACATACGACTATTTGTAGTTTACGAGTTTTCCAAAGCAACAATATTTAAGACACATTCACATTGGCCTTTACTTCAGACATGTATTAATATTTTTTATAGTTGAATACTTTTTATTGCACTAAAAGCTTTTTCATGAAGGAAATAGGAGAATAATTCTATTTACAGTGGATCATACAATGTCAGTATCCACATTTAGTGGATACTGACTCTAAATTTAATTTAGAGAATGTCAGTAATTCTATTTACTGTGGAACATACAATATCAGTATCCACATTAAGTTTCTCGAAATTTAATAATTCTATTGACAGTGGATCATACAATGTCAGTATCCACATTTAGTGGATACTGACTTTTTTAATATTAGCAGTAGAACCTCGATTATCTGAGCATCTATTCCCTGTGGGACCTCGATTATCTGAGCATCTATTCCGTGCGGAACCTTGATTATCTGAGCATCTATTCCCTGTGGAACCTCGATTATCTGAGCATCTATTCCGTGCGGAACCTCGATTATCTGAGCATCTATTCCCTGTGGAAACTCGATTATCTGAGCATCTATTCCGTGCGGAACCTCGATTATCTGATTCCCTGTTGAACCTTGATTATCTGATCATCTATTCCGTGTGGAACCTCGATTATCTGATTCCGTGTGGAACCTTTAATATCTGAGCATCTGTTCTGTGTGGAACATTGATTTTATCTGAACATCTGTTCCGTGTGAAACATCGATTATCTGAACATCTGTTTCGTGTGGAACCTCGATTATCTGAACATCTGTTCCGTGTGGAATCTCGATTATCTGAACATCTGTTCCGTGTGGGATTATCTGAACATCTATTCCGTGTAGAACCTTGATTTTTGGCTGGGAGAGTCGAACACGTTGGTAGCAGTGATGGTATTTACCTTACCAGAGTAAAAAGATTAGGTGATTGAAGAGATTATTAGTGCAGGATACTCTTAGTAATGCTGTAATAGCCACAAATATTGTGCAAAGTCCGACGGGCCGTACCACAAAGAAATTCTTCATTTGCACATTTTTTTAGAGAACCATTACAGATTAATTGAAGACACAACATCATAAAAATAGAGCATTTTTTGAAACTTTCGCATTTCTCAAAACTTCTGGTCTGGGCAATCTGGACATATTTCAGGAAAACTTAAAGGTATGTACCTACCTAGGTATCTTCCATGCTGAAAACTATAGACTCAGTAGCATTCTAAAGTGTTCATTTGAAACTTTCTGCTTCCCTTACCTTGTATTGATCAGTGGAAATAAATTGACCTACACTTGCAAGCTGAGCCCTTTAATAAGATAACTTTCTAGCACTTCTCTTTCTTCCACTTTCATTAGAAACAAAAGTTTTATTATACTCGCTCGTTGTCTTCAATACTTCCCCAACTATTATCATCGTGTGGTAATCATTATTACTACACCATCTCAACGCTCCCTCAGAGGTTTTACTCCCCCATACTTGTCCACCGATACAACGTCAAATGATTTCCTAATTGAATACCCGATAAAAAAGAACTAAACAATTAAAATAAGGCACATTAGAGGGACCCACAGTCTGTTGTGAGTGCAGTTGAAGACCTTTTCTTTGACAAAGTAAAAGCCAAAAATGTATTTTCTGAGTTATCCGGTTCTGGAACCAGGGAGGAGTGTCTGTCAACCCTTTGAATTTTTGAAGTTATACTTCTTTAGACGCGTTATGAAAAAATGATGAGAATGAAAAATTAAGATGCGCTCGCAACCAATTAGAGAGCTTAGAAAACGTTTATACCGCCATGCCTCTATTGCGTATGTACAACCGTCCAACATGGACCCATGGGTGCGTGTACTTATGTACGCGCGTGAGAAGTTATAGTTCTTTTTAAAAATAAATTTAATAATATTTATACTACCCGGGAGTGAACTCAGAACCTACCAACTATGAAACAGGGGCCTTGCTACTGAGCCACGATTTTCTATGTATATAGGATGAGAAAATACAATATTTAAATTTAACTCTCGTCATTTTTTCGTAACTAACTTCATCTGTGTTGATTTTGTGTTACACTGATGTGGTGATAATATTTTTTTACATATGCGCGTCCATCTTATAATTTCACTCTCATCATTTTTTTCATAACGCGCCTAAAGAAGTATAACTTCAAAAAAAAAAAATGTGACGGAAGGGCATCTGCTTCAAACCATTGACGAGAGATTATCAGCAAAAAGCGAGTTTCTACTCAGTTTCTATGTATACAACAAACTAGGGTTACCGAGCCAAGAAAGAGTCACCTTAAGAGAGAAGGCACCGAACAAAAGGTTGTAGGAAAAGGAAAGCAACGCTCACACCAAGTAAAATTAGGAAAGGGTGAATTATATTCCAGGACATTATTCTGAGAGTTTATGTCAATTCCAAGAATAGATGTACGATGATAATTAAAAACTTTAGCAGAATAAAACTTCTTTAGAGCTGCAGTCTTATACATTTGGGTGTCCTCTTAGGTTCGCTTCTCGAGATGATGGCTATTTTTTTAGATTAATAGGAGATGTAAAAAATGACCAGGAATGGAGCCTGCAAAACTACACACAAAACCTTGAGGAGAAATATGAAATTAACCGTATCCAAGTTCATATCCCAGCTATGGCAGATTTCCCTACAGTCACAGAAAAGATACATACGACTGGCTCCGACCATTTAAAAGAGCACCACTTTATTTCAGTGTTGTAAGGAACTGTACACCAAAATGAAAAAGGAAAGCAACGGACACGATGATATTGATTGATTGGCTGACGACTCTGCCTATGTGTACTATTCGCTTCGTAAAATGTTCTAATCTTTTACTTGCTCGAATCCCCAGAGTAAGGTTAAAGTTTCTTCTGTTTCGAGAAATTCATTGGAAAGTGTTATCGACGATAGTCCTAACAAGCCTTATTATTATCATTTAACTAAGTCCCCTTCTTAAAACAACTTGAGGAAAACATTTTTCAACTATTTCCCAAGGATTCTGAAAGTTTATTCCTATCCATAGTAATAAATAATTGTGACTGAACGTGTAGATTCACACAGGACGGCAATTGAAGCATCCCGTTGTTCTGTTACGTATATTGAACTTGTGCCTGGAAGAGTGTTAAACAAAATCATTGGGATTATAAATAATCTAACTTCACATGCGTCCTTTCCTGTGGCTGTAGAATTCGTCTTCACCAAATTCCATCATATAGAATTCGTCCTCACCAACTTCCATCATATAGAATTCGTCTTCACCAACTTCCATCATCATACATATTAGCCAACCTAGGCATCAGTTCACTAGAAGATGTAACGGACGATAGCTCTCGTGACTCAACAATTTTACTTGTAGTCGACACAAAATTAATTTCAAAATTTTATAAAATTATTCAGTCTGCTTTTTTTTTCTTTTAAAAATACCAGAGTTGGCATACGAACGAAGGAAACTGTGTTCCGCAAACTATAAACAAGGAAACTGTATTCCACAAACTATAAAGAAGGAAACTGTGTTCCACAAACTATGAACAAGGAATCTGTGTTAAACAAACTATAAAGAAGGACACTGTGTTCTACAAACTATAAACAAGGAAACTGTGTTCCTCAAACTATAATGAAGGAAACTATGTTCCACAAACTATAAAGAAGGAAACTGTGTTCCACAAACTATAAAGAAGGAAACTGTATTCCACAAATTATAAAGAAGGAAACTGTGTTCCACAAACTATAAAAAAAGGAAACTGTGTTCCACAAACTATAATTTTCCGTTTCCCGTCATAATTTCTTTGTGTTATTAATGTCACAACTTTGGTGTGCAGCATTGTAGGATTTTCGCAATATCTAACATAATCCAATTTCTTGATATTACTTATGGATATTGCTGTGTAATTGTACACCGTCTTTTTGGCGATAACTTAATTCCAATTTTGNATATATATTGCTGTGTAATTGTACACCGTCTTTTTGGCGATAACTTGATTCCAATTTTGAATTTTCGATTTTTTTTTATTGCGTACAAATTTCAATCCATGATGAATAAATACACTATTTGTGCATACTCATTTAAAAAGAAAAAGAAAAAATGTTGAGACATTCAAAATAAATCGGCTTGACCTCGACGATAAAAACCAAAACTAGATCTAGACCCAACTAGAACAAAAAAAGATCTTGAAAAATTTATGAAAATCAACCCCTCAAATGAAAAACTGTGAAATACAGCTATTGAAAGCCGTATCTTGACGCGAAATCAACCGCCTGCGTTATGGCTGTACAATATTTAGTGACCAAATGAATTGCCTCTACATATATCCCAATGTGGAGCAAAACCTTTCGGTAGAGGGAAAGTTTTCTTTAACGGAAATAACTTAAGGATCGTAATTATTATTAAATTTTAAAGCTTTTAGGATACAAAGTTTATACGAAGGCAAAGAAGGTTTCGATGGTAGACCACAAATCATTTTCGAAAATTATTATATGCTTTGAAAATTTCAAAAGTTTTTTTTGTATCAAGATATCAATATCTTGAAGGAAAAAGAGAAAGTCCTTGTCAGATATACAAAGTCTTTCATATTGAAAAGATTTTACTTAATTGGTCATTTAAAAGTAGAACTTCGGGGTATTGGTAGAGGCAGTGCCGTAGACAGGAAAACCAAGCCTGGGGATTGATATTGTGTACTTGTATTAGGGTCCTTGGTTGGTATAGCTCTATGATAACGTAAATATCCTCCGAACTTCGAAATTTCTGGGCCTCCAGAGAAGTCCGGAAAACTACTGAATGGGGTAGCGTCATAATAAAGTCTGTTTCTAAGGGGTTGTCTTTCGGATAAAAATAGAACAAAAATGTTCTGTGAACATGCATCCGGAAATGCAACTATTCGTAGATGACGAGCTCCAAAGATGGGCCAAAGAGATAACTTTTCCGACATTGTGAGTCAACAAATGGACAGATCAGCACAAAAATTGGTATTTTTTGGATGTTGATTTCAATTATTTAAAAAAATTGTAAAGAAC
>CM022879.1:27213215-27232866 GCA_012654025.1 Pachypsylla venusta | reverse complement strand
ACACATAGTGGTACTGTGCTTTCAATAACTTCAGAACCCACACCAAGCTGTCCACAATCATTGGATCCCCATGAATACACATTTTGCTCACTATCCAAAGCAAGGGTGTGATCACTTTCACCACAAGCTACTTGAACAATTACTTTTCTGGAGAAAACACCAACCTAGAGGATTGTGTTTTGATCGGCCATGCCTCGGTAAAAGTAGGAAATAGATGAGTCTTAAAGATTATTGAAATATGAATTTCTTACTTTGACCAAGCACCTCTGGCCATTGTATACAATGACCGGTAAAAGTAGGAAATAAATGATTTTTAAAGATTATTTCCTACATTGACCAAGTGACTTGGGAATTGTATACAATAACCAGTCATTGTATACAATTCCCAATTATCTACTTGTACCGTAACATATATACTTACTGCGTCCTTACACAATTTTATTTTGTGTGTTTTGCATAGTTTTGTGTAAACTAAACACAAAACATGTCGTTTCCTTATCTTTTACCACATCCGAGACATCCCCTAAGACAAATAAAGTGTTGTATTTATTGAGGAGAGAGAGAAGAAAAAAAATGTCTTACTGTCTGCTTCGTCCGTCTTTCTCTAACCAAGCCTTTTTTTTGTAGAAGAAATTCTAACCATGACACAGAAAACAAAAGGTCTGATAATGTCTTTATGTACAACGATCGTCTGGGGTAAAATTCAAATGCTAATCTTGTTCTTCTCTAGGAGAAACTTCAAACAATGTATTTCATTGGAAAATTTTGTACAAGAATTTTTCTCCGTTACGCCTGATCAATCCCTCGATGTTATTGGTTCATATTATGGGGTACCTAATTGGAAAAAATTCTTATGTAATCTATAAGAGTCGGTTAAAGGTAATTAACAAACCGAACTATCTGTTTCGCCTATGCTTCGCTCATGCGCGGATATAGGGTGNAGCGAAGCACGGGCAAACCCGCTAGTAAAATATAAAAAGAACATACACCAGCATGAAGGAAACATATTTCCTCTTGTCTACCTAACCTAGTGAAAACACTTATCACATATATTTCTGAGAGAAAAAGTTCGAGTTAGTAGTAACATTGTCATCTAGACCCGTGAGACAATGGCTGGGTACAATTTTGAATGAAAACTCACTCCTGAAATGAAGTCACATTTTATGTCATAGTAGAACGAGCATGTCCTCATATTTTTCTTTTGAAATCCCACGTGAATGCCAGGATGGAAACCTTTTTTTCCTGGAAAAAAAAATCAAACTTGAGGATTTAAATATTTGTTATCAAGTTTCATATGTTCAGAATGTATTAAAATTATAGTCTGTATTGACGGGTTTATAGAATGGTGGTCACTTGATATAGGATTACATTGTCCACAATTGATAACAATCTATTTGACTCCATCAAAGGAACACATGGGTCCATTATTTCTAACTGACCGTACACAATCATGTCATTTTCCTTTTGTTTGTGTTTTTAAACAACGATAACTCTATCAAATATTTTATCTTATTTTAGGTTAGATCAAAAGTCCGAAATATCTTTTGTACGGCTTTATTTGGAGTTTTGAAATTTTGCATGATAGTATATCCCAAATTAATATAACCCTGAAGAGTCTGAATATAACCCTGATTTTAGAATTGGGTATAGACCACTATCAGTTCCAATTCCAAGCACCAAATAAAGTAAGAATTGTAACTAAGTCATGGTTCAATGGCAAAGAGTAAAGGTACATAAAATAACATCGACATTATCAGCAAACCATCATTAATGAGAGTTCATCTCTCAACAAATATAATTTTATGAATATACATAATATATACTCCATAATTATGGCTGTTTTATCATCCTACATTCACCAACACAAAGTCACTTCAATCAGAGGATTGCATGTGCTTTGGGAGAACGATACTGAGGGCAGTATCATTTTTGTACCTCGGGAGATATAACCCTGAAGAGCTGCCTGAGAACGATGATTTAGTTATGTGGATCAGATTCTCAGAATTTGATTTATAAACAATAATTTAATAAAACAATTGCATAAGAATTCGGTGACCGTTGGAACTTCAGAGTGAGTCTAGGATAGAAAGAAAGAGGATCTCCAGGTTTTCTTTGGATGTAAAACTTATTCAGTTAACCAACCCGGTTACATTAAACAACCTAACTGTGTGACCAATTTTTCAGGGGCGGTTCCCATGTGGTCCCCAGGGGGGTCCATTTGTTGTTTTTTAAATATACAAACCCCCATTTTGTGAGACAATTTCAGAAAGACAATAAAATTGGAAGTACTTTGCAAAAAAATTCACAGGTCTGGCGTGTATGGTTTCAAAATGGCAGAATTATGTCTAAAAAACAGGCTCCTCGACATTAGTGTCCTATGCAATTATTCAATATCCCGTTGCAAATAATTTGCCTAGTTTTAGACACTCCTGGGAGTCATGTCATGTAAATTTCAAATGGCCGCCATTTTGAAACAAAACACGCTAGACGTGTAATAAATAACTTCTAATTCTATTGTATTTTTGAAAATGTATCACAAGATGGGGGTTCGTATTTTTAAAAAAAAGTTGCACCCCCTGGGGACCACATGAGACCCGCCCCTGAAAAATTGGTCACACCATCAGGTGGTTCAATTTGGGATATAATACCATGCAAAATTTCAAAACTCCCCATAAAGCCGTTCAAAAGATATTCAGATGTTCTCGGAGTTTTTGGGACACAAAGTATTTTGTGTACACATCACATGTTTCTATATTTCTCATTATAAAGATTCATGCATTCAAGCATATCGTATTGCTCTCACACCTGATCCCGTTATTGCAGTGATAATTTAGGCCTAAAAATGGCTGTGTTGGGGGAATATAAATATTATCAATAAACTTGTCAAGGAACATAATAATAGAGTCCGGGAAAGAGCAACGTAATAAAAACCTATCTTATTTTTCTTTTCTTTTTTCTTCTATATTTAGCTGTTTTGTCAAGACGGGTAAAAGATCGTAAAATGGGAAAATGATTGCTCGCTCTGAGGATACTCAGTCATAAAATTTTCTTCCGCAGTCTTCCTCACTAAGTACATCTCAAACCTCAACACATTTTATTACTTTACAATCATACATTCCTAGTGCATTAGTTGTCTGTAGTGCAATAATTGGAATGTGCTCATGAGTTGTGTGAACCCGAACACAAATCTATCCTGCAGATCCAACATTTGATTGACTAATTCAGGAAAGAATACCAATAGGTTGTTATAACTTCATCAACATAACTCTTATGCTTCACAAGAGTAGGTTGTTATAACTTCATCAACATAACTCTTATGTTTCACAAGAGTAGGTTGTTATAACTTCATCAACATAACTCTTACGCTTCACAAGAGTAGGTTGTTATAGCTTCATCAACATAACTCTTATGCTTCACAAGAGTAGGTTGTTATAACTTCATCAACATAACTCTTATGCTTCACAAGAGTAGGTTGTTATAACTTCATCAACATAACTCTTATGCTTCACAAGAGTAGGTTAATTGTTATAACTTCATCAACATAACTCTTACGCTTCACACGATGCCGATAATATTTTTTTCATAAATTATGGAGTTATCTGAGCAATTAAAAATGCCAGGGGCGGATCCAGGGTAAAATTTTAAGGGGGGGGGGGTAGGCTAAGACCAAGAAAAATGCATTTATTCGTAATAATGTGTCAAAAAATGTACTGGGTGGAAATATGGGTATATATAGGAGACAGATGTGTAGGATTAGCAGCTACTGGGTGGGACCATAGGTATATAGGAGACAGATGTGTTAGGAATAGAAGCTAGTAGGTGGGCTCATTGGTATATAGAAGACAGATGTGTAGGATTAGCAGTTAGTGGGTGGGACCATAGGTATATAGGAGTTTGCAACATCGAGAAAAAAACTGGGCTACGGTTGTGCGAGTTTGTCTTGGAAATGTCCGTTATTCAACAGCTATATTTTGGGGTGGTTCGTTCAGGATACGATTAGGGGCGTGGTTATCTCGTCGTTGATTACATTTATATGGATGATAAACTTCGTGTCGATATCGTATAACCAAAGCATACGTAATGTGCACTGTGCATCGATAGCGACAGAGACAAGTGCTCGGAAAATGTTAGACGATAAACACTCCGGAGTAAAGTTAGGTTCCGATTAGCATGCCGTCAACTGCTCGAAAAGAACTCAGCGTAGGACCCGTACACATGGACACATTTCCTCTGATTTGTAAACCAGATTTATACTGATCAGTCCCAAGAAATGCAATCACAATAACTCTATTAGTGAATGTGTTTGTATATGCATACTCGTATATTCTCATTCAAAAGTTTATTTTTTAAAAAAATGTCCGTCCTCTGGTGGGTGATCACCCCTTCACCCCGCTCTGGATCCGTCCCTGATTGGTAAGAACTTCATCTTCACAAAGCCACAGATAGATCTGATCTGGGCGGTTTACACCAACAGCTTAGGTGGCCCGGGAGGACAATCTCAAGTATATATTATGATCTATTCTTAACAATGTATGTTTGTGTTTTCTCTAATTTCATGTTGCCTGCCACCCCACTCGAAAATTATAAGAAAAAGAAAAAATGAAGGAAAGTTTTATTTTTTTATCCAGATTAATAGCTTTTGTCAAATAATAAAAAAAAAGTTGTCATAACTTTTAGTGATAATTCAATTTAAGAAAAAGTTAGAAATATAACTTTTAATTCTGATTCTTTTCAATGTACAATATTCTACCGAACTGGGTGACTGTGGATTTTTTTTTTCAAAATGTGATCGTCATTTCAAGTCAGGAGCTCAATTTACAATAAATTACAAGTTAATATTACTAGTCTTGTATTGAGTTATGTGTTAATACTAGCAATACGCCCGCTTCGCTTGGCGCCTTATAGGCATGGTCGTTTATATAGTTTCAACCCTTTTTTTCGCGATAAAAAGTAGCCTATGTCCTTTCCTAAAGTTTAGTCTATCTCCATACCAAATTTCATCAAAATCGGTTTAGTAGTTTAAGCGTGAAAGCGTAACATACATACATACAGACAGAGTTACTTTCGCATTTATATATTAGTATGGATTACTAAACTTGTACTTGAGTTATGTGTTAATATTACTAGTCTTGTACTTGAGCTGTGTGTTAATATTACTAGTCTTGAACTTGAGTTATGTGTTAATATTACTAGTCTTGTACTTGAGTTATTATTTTGTTTATTATATCCCTGAAGTAAAGCGTGTTTCAATAAGGCAGTTAATTTGTAACAAAACAAAATACTCGTAACAGTCGTAACATGATTCAATAATATTTGTAACAAAACAAAATACTCGTAACAGTTGTAACATGATTCAATATTATTTGTAACAAAACAAAATACTCGTAACAGTTGTAACATGATTCTGTAAATTTACATGTAAATTTACATAATATAGTCTTTACACTGAAGAACACTTTTTTGAATTTTTATTCAGTAAATTCTCTACACTCTAAATTTATTTTTAGGGAATATCAAGTTTTCTGCATTGAAATTTAACCCATCGCGGCAGAGAAATGGTTTCACTGCCCCCCCCCCNCCAAAAAAAAAAAAAGGACACACCCTGTGTAAATAAAATTCAATAAATTCATTTATCAAAGACTTTTGATGTGTACTTTTACGTTTCATAAGGATTATATAAAAAAAAAAATATTGAAAAATTGTTCTTTTTATTGCATATCGTTATTTGCTAAGCACCTATTATATGAACGATCAGTTATTTCATAAGATCATTCAATGGAGTTATCTGGTACACCGTACACTTAAAACGTATCCAAAGTAACCAAACGCCATGGATTTGAAATTTGGTTAACTTGTGCCAGGCAACATTGATTCTATTGAAGCGGAAGTGTTCTTTTTTTGATATTAGTATCCTTTAAATCAGAGGTTCCTAAGCGGGGGGGCGTCAATGCAAGCCAAGGGGGCGCGAGACCTGTTGAGTTATTATCAATTAATTAAAATATATGTACACATTTTCTTTACAAAGGTGATTTCATTGACCATGATGTTTATAAAATTTGCTGAATGCATTCAGCAGCACATTAGCGTTTTCAATGAGATAGCATTCAGCAACACATTAGCGTTTTAAATGAGATAGCATTCAGCAACACATTAGCGTTTTGAATGAGATAGCATTCAGCAGCACATTAGCGTTTTAAATGAGATAGCATTCAGCGACACATTAGCGTTTTGAATGAGATAGCATTCAGCAGCACATTAGCGTTTAAAATGAGATAGCATTCAGCGACACATTAGCGTTTTGAATGAAATAGCATTCAGCAGCACATTAGCGTTTAAAACACATTGGCGTTTTAAATGAGATAGCAATTTGAATGAGATAGCATTCAGCAACACCCATACCCATTATAAGGGGAGGGGTCGTGGAAGTTTTTCATTTCAAAAAAAGGGGGTGCGGTACCAAAAATTTTTTGGAACCCCTGCTTTAAATGGCCCCCCTTTAGATATTAATAGACTGTAGACCGACAAGTTAGTCAAAAATCAGTGAATTTATAACGTAGATCTTAGAATTAGCCAGCGTCAATACTGGGCCGGTTTAAGGCGGAAGCGAAATATGTGATTACAAGCGGCGCCAAAAGAGACAAACAAATACGGAAAAACGCAATTCGATGTCATCAGTCCAACCTGTAAAACATGCAATTTTTATTGTGTTTTACTAAACTTATGATCAGATACAGCAAAGCAGCCAGGATACTGTTCGCATTCACCATACAATGTCTTTGAATACCAGTTCCTCTTAGAACACTAAAGTAAAGCAACGTACAGCGAGGTTTTAATACTTTGTGGGTGACCACGTAGGTTCGCGCCCAAACCTAGGCTGGGTGAGGTCAATGTGGGTAGCTGATTTAAAAAGTTCCAGCGAATGGAGGGAAAACCTTTGTCTCGAATGAACATAAATGTTAGAGAGACATGAAAACAATACCTTAGAATACTTAATACATTCGACAGTAAATATAGTCGTTCAAACATTGCAAATAGGTGGTCTAATGGGGCCAGACAAAAATATGAACCTAAAATTGTTAATTGAATGACGCGTTAGAAAAATTCATTGGTTGCCTTAAATCATAAGTAGATCCGACTTCTTTCAATAAAAAAGATTATATGTTCGGTTTTGAGTTTGCAGTACTTGGCGTACGTGCAATGGGTACAATGAAGTTTCTAGCTAATATTCCCTGAGGAATTGAAGGGGTGGCGGGAAAAACGTTATATGTTGGATTTTTTTCCGGTAGAATAACGATAAATGTAACTTCTGGAAGTGATATCTGCTCATATTAATCGAATTTTATTTCTTGGAACAATTGTGACCCAAGTATTTCTTGGTTCTGTTCTTTACTATAAAACAGCTGATTATTCCTTTTTTTTATTTACCAATTTGGCCACTAGAGGCAGCGTTCTCACCTCAAAAGATGGGTCTGGAACAGGGGAGGATTGTCTGGCAACCCTTCTCAAAAAATTTGTTTTTTTTAAAAAAAAACTTTCTTTATTGGCCGTCCATTTTGGACGGATGTACATACGAAATATTGTTTTGATATTTTTGAACATTTCTTCAAGATTTCAATAAAAGTATTTTGCAACGATTTAGTCATTGTTTTAATTTTTTCAAGTGATTACACATGACGCGGAAAAACTTTGTATGTTGCTCCCGGAGGTGAACCGTTGAGTTGTAATGATCAAAATTAGTTTTTTGTTTTCCTGTAAAGTTGGAAAAACTGACATACAACGTTTTTCCCGCCACCCCTTCAATTATTACATACAGTTTGATTACTTACTTCCAGTCATCAACCTCTTGAAATTAATCTTTTGATTTCAGGTGGCTACTACACATTTGACCAGAAGAAGAGTAAAGTACGTCTCGTGGCACTAAACACAAATTTATTTACAAACCATCTGACTGATTCTAAGGAGGAGGCCGATGCTCAATGGAGATGGTTTGAAGGAATTATGTCAAAAGCAGATAAGAACAATGAGAGGGTAAGTCAGTTATATTTATCGAAATGCCTATTTAACACTAGGGATTATTATTTACAGGCCGCCCATATCATTATCATAATCAGCTCGTAGAATTACATTTATGGAAATGCTTATTTAGCACTAGGGATTATTATTTACAGCCCGCCCATATCATTATCATAATCTGCCCGTAGAGTTATATTTATGGAAATGCTTATTTAGCACAAGGGATTATTATTTACAGCCCGCCCATATCATTATCATAGTCAGCTCGTAGAGTTATATTTATGGAAATGCTTATTTAGCACTAGGGATTATTATTTACAGCCCGCCCATATCATTATCATAGTCAGCTCGTAGAGTTATATTTATGGAAATGCTTATTTAGCACTAGGGATTATTATTTACAGCCCGCCCATATCATTATCATAATCAGCCCGTAGAATTATATTTATGGAAATGCCTATTTAGCACAAGAAATCATTATTTACAGCCCACCCATATCATTATCATAATCAGCTCGCAAAATTATATTTATGGAAATGATTATTTAGCACAAGGGATTATTATTTACGGCCCGTCCATATCATTATGATAAAATTAGCCCGTAAAATTATATTTATAGAAATGTCTATTTAACACAAGAAATTATTATTCACAACCCGCCCATATCATTATCAGTCCGCAGAATTATATTTACGGAAATGAATATTTAGCACGAAGGATTATTATTTACAGCCCACCCATATCATTGTCATAATCAGTCCGTAGAATCTCCATCGGGAGCAAGGACCTCTCTCAATTTCTTCCATCTCACTATCTTGGGCGTCATGTGTCCAAAGTGTTCCTCCAATCTTCCTAAGTGAATGTTTCCATCTTGTTGCTGGACGATCTAGACTTCTCTTTCCATCTCTCGGATACCATTCCTGCACAAGTTTGGTCCACATCTCTGGCGAAATCCTTGTCCCATGGTCATATATTCCTCTCCATTCTTCTTTGACATACCATTAGTCTTTTTGTCTGTTTTTTGGGCAAAGACCAAGTTTCTGTGGTGGGTAATGACACCAATTTGATTCAAAACTGAAATAAAAAACCGTTCATCACCGTCTACCTCGCCGTAAAAGGTACTTTTGCCATTTAGCGTTGACCCATTTCAATACAATTGACATTTGACATCTACAGGTCTTACAGCGTTGAACCATTTCAATGCAATCGACATTTGACATCTATAGGTCCGATTTGGGGTTTATATGGTCCCCAAAACTTATCATCACTGTCACTTACAGCGTTGACCCATTTCAATACAATTGACATTTGACATCTACCAGTATAGGTCCGATTTGGGGTTTATATGGTCCTCAAAACTTATCATCACTGTCACTTACAGCGTTGACCCATTTCAATACAATTGACATTGGACATCTATAGGTCCGATTTGGGGTTTATATGGTCCTCAAACTTATCATCACTGTCACTTACAGCGTTGACCCATTTCAATATAATTGACATTTGACATCTATAGGTTCGATTTGGGGTTTATATGGTCCTCAAACTTATCATCACTGTCACTTACAGCGTTGAACCATTTCAATGCAATTGACATTTGACATCTATAGGTCCGATTTGGGGTTTATATGGTTGAAATATTATAACGTCTCTCTCCGTCTCTCTCTCTCTCAAATCTCAAAAGACTCCCCAAATATAGCGAGCAATTTCTCCAGTCTCCACAAACCATACGCACCCACCAAGGCATCAAGCAAAATAATTAGATGACGTCAAATTGGATTAAGATAGGGCGGATAATATTTCTTTATTATAGGATCGGATTTTCTTTCTTTCCTTTGAAGGTAATAGTGGGATGCATATTGCCTTGGTGAACAGATATCCATAGAATTCGTGTAAAAGGGGCGAAAACTGTTAACCTATATGTTTTTTTCTATGTTGCGAGGTAGACAAGAGTAAGAGGTCTGTGTTTGACTCTAGAGTGTAGACAAGAGTAAGAGGTCTATGTTTGACTCTAGAGATTTTGTGTTAAAGGTCGAAAATTGTTAACCTATTTCTTTATTTCTGTGTAGCGAGGTAGACAAGAGTAAGAGGTCTGTGTTTGACTCAGGAGATTTTTGTGTTAAAGGGCGAAAATTGTTAACCTATATCTTTATTTCTTTGTTGCGAAGTAGACAAGAGTAAGAGGCCTGTGTTTGACTCTAGAGATTTTGTGTTAAAGGGCGAAAACTGTTACCCTATATCTTTATTTCTGTGTTGCGAGGTAGGCAAGAGTAAGAGGCCTGTGTTTGACTCCAGAGATTTCCGTGTTTTTGACGAAAGTGATTACCCTGTATCTTTCATTTTGTATAGTTTGGCGAATCTTTTGACCACAACATGCTCACGATGGCCGGTTCTATGCACCAGGACGGCCTGGAATGCACACCATCACAGTTCCAGCCAAGGTCCATCAAATCCTTTTCGGTAACCTCATATCAAATTTTTTTTATCATTAATCAAACCTGGATGTAAAAATGGGGAAAATAGTTGATTTTAAGAGGAATACCACTACAACATGCAACATTCCAAATCCTGAATATCTGTCTAGAGAAGTTGGAGAGGTAAAATAAAATCGTGATCCATCAAAATTGACCAAATCAAAGACAAAATGGTTTTAATTCACAATATTGCTCTAGACGCCACAGTGAAAACCTCGAATCAAGGAGGAAAATATGTGAAAATTATACTGTGCGGTGAAAGCACTGCCACGCAGGAAGTCCGACCTTGAAATTTCGAAAGGAATATTTTCAAACCTTACCTGACATGTTTCGAACAAACGACCTCTAGCTTAGTAAGATCCATTCGTTAAAATGTTCACATTGAATAGTGAAAACATACTTCATTTCCCCGTCTATGTCGTTTGCTAAATCGTCATTACTACCCACCGCCATAATTTGACCATTTCCCTACCACAGTTTACCCAGATGAGTCTTTCTACGTAATCTCTTCGTTCTGTCCCGTCCCTTCATCTGCATCCTCATTAATAAATAGGAGTAAACTTTACCTTAAGCCTCTACCTCTAATGATACTTTTAGTAACTAATATTAATGACATTTAAGTTGTATCAAAAGCCCTGTAGATTTTATCCCTCAACAACAAAGGGTGGGGATGAAGGTATGATACACGAGAGGGGAAGATGAGAATAAAGGTTTCGACTTCTTCCATCAGATATGGAAGAAGTCGAAACCGTCTATAACAGCGGCTCTTCATGTGGTCATGGAATTGGGGATTTTCAATAAGCAAGATGACGGTTAACAAGCATCCTCTTTCAATTCTTTTTTTCAAATTAGTCACTTTTACAATATGGATTCAGATTGAAATAATTATAAGGCGAACTTTCAATAGCACTCAGACTATCATGGAAATTCTATTTCGAACATCATAGAGTCAAAACTGGCCTGAGCATGATTGTCTGGAATCGATATTTTCTTTTTTGTAAAAAATCTTCCTATATATATTTAAAAATGCTTTTTAAATCCCAAAGGAAATGCATTTAAACGCGCGCGCGCGAGAGAGAGAGAGAGTAATCTAAGAGACTTTAAAATTTGCCTGAAAACGATCTTTTAAAATCTACGCCTTACAGCATAGAATATAGGTTCCTATGAATGACCTTGTTTTAAATTTCTTGATTTATTATAAAGAATATAATACAGGGTGGACCAGAAAACTTCAGGAGGTTATAGATGGCGGTCATTTTGTGTTTTTCCCAAACCTCATTACCCCCCTATAGAAAATCACGTACGAGTATACATTTTTTTGGCTAACAGTAAAGAAAAATGGCTGAGATTGTTAAAACAAGGAGAGAGGGAGGAACCTATATTGGCGGTAAGAAATATGGTACTCTTGAAGTCGTTAGTCGAAAAAGTTTTCCTTGTCAAACGAAATATATGCCTAGTCACTGGAAACTGTCACGGGAATAAATAGGTACTGTTGAAGTCTTTAGTCGAAAAAGTTTTCTTTGTCAAACGAAATCAATGCCTAGTCACTGGAAACTGTCACGTGAATAAATAGGTACTCTTGAAGTCGTTAGTCGAAAAAGTTTTCTTTGTCAAACGAAGTCAATGTCTAGTCACTGGAAACTGTCACGGGAATAAATAGGTACTCTTGAAGTCGTTAGTCGAAAAAGTTTTCCTTGTCAAACGAAATCAATGCATAGTCACTGAAAACTTTAAAAGCTATCTATCTTGGGTTAACAGCCGTGGGGCTGGTTTGCAACAACTCGCCATTCCTTTTCTTTGCTCTGCGTTCCTTTTCAATTCATCATAAGTTCTTACGTTTACGTCATTTTTTATTTGATCTATGTATGCAAGTGGGGGCCTTCCGCGTGTATTTCTTCCCTCTGTTATGCCTCCATGATTCTTCCCAATAATCCCATACTTCATAATGTGTGACCTATGAGTTTAATTCTTCTTTTCTTCAAGTTCCTCCTTTCGCCAGGTCTTCTAAATACTTCTTCATTTGTTACATGATCTATCCATTTAATTTTCAACATTCTTCTCCAACACCAAGCTTCAAATGCATTAATCTTTCTTTCATCTGCTTTTCCCATGGTCCATGACACATGACTCACTTCCATACAATGCAACACTGTCAAATTAAATGCTAAGGAACGTTAATATTAATTATTGATACCCTGCTAAGTAATGTGAAATGTATTCTAAATAGCACAGCTCCTTTATTTCTTTCTTTTTTCAGGGAACCAATGTGTTAAGTTGGTTATTTTGCGGCGACCGCGGTACTTCCTTCATACATTTTTATTAAAAAACATCACTGTCCCCCCCCCCCCNCTCAAATTTCATTATACCTAATCACGTAAATTTTTTTTTTTAAAAAAAATCATATTAATGGTGATCCGCTGTGTCTTTTATGCCATTGAGAGTGTGTGTGTGGGGGGGGGGGCACGGGCCCCTAAATAATTCCCAATTCTGGAACGAAATAGAAATACGTAAATAAAAAATCGTCAAAAATTCTGTTATCCGTCATGGCACTCTTTTTTTTCGTCATCACGCATATAAAATCGCTTATCACCCTTATGAAAGGTATTTGTGGTGAACTCTACAGCTTTTAACAAATTACGTACCTCGATAAACAATGCATTAAAAAGTACTGCCCAGGACTCGAACCCCGGGTCTCTAGGTTACGAGTCCCTCCCCCTCCAAATTTTCTATTAGGTATATTGTGCCTCCCCCCACCATTGTTCCATCATAATATGAAACCTAAAAGAAGAAGTAAAACTAGCAGTAGACGATTAATGAGTGGGGGAAATGAAATGACAGGTTTCGGATTCATTTATGATGTTGGGGGAGGGGGGAGGAGTTAAACTTAAGTGTAAGGGATATTTTACAACTCTGATGATGAGTACTTTAGACAAGGGGTTTTGCAAAGCTATAGAATTATTTTAGAAAGTAATCTAAGAGTCCAAAAAATTTTCGTCCACCTCTCCCCCTCATTTCTCAGTTTCTTCATAAACAATGTGTGGATTTTTTTTTTCAAGAGTGAAATTCGACCTGTCCAAAAATTGATTGTATAATGACTCCAGTTGTAACATGATTTCGGCCAAAATAAAAGGCTTTTAATAGTACATATTCAATAATGAACCTTTACAATCGTCACGAAAAAAAATAGCGCCCCCTCATTTTTTTTAACAAGGCATGGCCCTAAAAGCGTAACCTAACCTATCGACTAATAATAATTATTCAAAAAAGGTAAACAAAATTGGCCTTAGCTCTCGAGAACCTCTGTGTTCAGTCTTACTAATTTAATCTTCCACTACCTATAATGAACATAAAATTATTATTTCGCGTCACTTCCTCGTATACGAGTATACAAACTGACATTGTACAGCAACAACAACACAAAACGTAAAAATATAAAATATCTACCTAATTAAACAAAATTTTAGTTCTAGCAGATGTCAGCTCCGAAATCAAATTAAATTAACAAAGAGAAGAAGGGGGAGGCCATCAAATAAAATGTCGTAAAATGAAGTAATTTATGAAACTTAATGCCTTTTGAGTTACGGGAATGAATAGGTACTCTTGGAGTTGTTAGTTGAAAAAGTAATCTTTGTCAAACGAAATCAATGCATAGTCACTGGAAACTGTCACGGGAATAAATAGGTACTCTTGAAGTTGTTAGTCGAAAAAGTTTGCTTTGTCAAACGAAATCAATGCCTAGTCACTGAAAACTGTCACGCGAATAAATAGGTACTCTTGGAGCTGTTAGTCGAAAAAGTTTGCTTTGTCAAACGAAATCAATGCATAGTCACTGGAAACTGTCACGGGAATAAATAGGTACTCTTGAAGTTGTTAGTCGAAAAAGTTTGCTTTGTCAAACGAAATCAATGCCTAGTCACTGAAAACTGTCACGGGAATAAATAGGTACTCTTGNACTAGTGTACATTGAGTAAACTTGCTTAATTTAGCCCATGAGGCGGAGGGATAGTGAAACTCTAGCACTAGTGTACATTGAGTAAACTTGCTTAATTTAGCCCATGAGGCGGAGGGATAGTGAAACTCTAGCACTAGTGTACATTGAGTAAACTTGCTTAATTTAGCCCATGAGGCGGAGGGATAGTGAAACTCTAGCACTAGTGTACATTGAGTAAACTTGCTTAATTTAGCCCATGAGGCGGAGGGATAGTGAAACTCTAGCACTAGTGTACATTGAGTAAACTTGCTTAATTTAGCCCATGAGGCGGAGGGATAGTGAAACTCTAGCACTAGTGTACATTGAGTAAACTTGCTTAATTTAGCCCATGAGGCGGAGGGATAGTGAAACTCTAGCACTAGTGTACATTGAGTAAACTTGCTTAATTTAGCCCATGAGGCGGAGGGATAGTGAAACTCTAGCACTAGTGTACATTGAGTAAACTTGCTTAATTTAGCCCATGAGGCGGAGGGATAGTGAAACTCTAGCACTAGTGTACATTGAGTAAACTTGCTTAATTTAGCCCATGAGGCGGAGGGATAGTGAAACTCTAGCACTAGTGTACATTGAGTAAACTTGCTTAATTTAGCCCATGAGGCGGAGGGATAGTGAAACTCTAGCACTAGTGTACATTGAGTAAACTTGCTTAATTTAGCCCATGAGGCGGAGGGATAGTGAAACTCTAGCACTAGTGTACATTGAGTAAACTTGCTTAATTTAGCCCATGAGGCGGAGGGATAGTGAAACTCTAGCACTAGTGTACATTGAGTAAACTTGCTTAATTTAGCCCATGAGGCGGAGGGATAGTGAAACTCTAGCACTAGTGTACATTGAGTAAACTTGCTTAATTTAGCCCATGAGGCGGAGGGATAGTGAAACTCTAGCACTAGTGTACATTGAGTAAACTTGCTTAATTTAGCCCATGAGGCGGAGGGATAGTGAAACTCTAGCACTAGTGTACATTGAGTAAACTTGCTTAATTTAGCCCATGAGGCGGAGGGATAGTGAAACTCTAGCACTAGTGTACATTGAGTAAACTTGCTTAATTTAGCCCATGAGGCGGAGGGATAGTGAAACTCTAGCACTAGTGTACATTGAGTAAACTTGCTTAATTTAGCCCATGAGGCGGAGGGATAGTGAAACTCTAGCACTAGTGTACATTGAGTAAACTTGCTTAATTTAGCCCATGAGGCGGAGGGATAGTGAAACTCTAGCACTAGTGTACATTGAGTAAACTTGCTTAATTTAGCCCATGAGGCGGAGGGATAGTGAAACTCTAGCACTAGTGTACATTGAGTAAACTTGCTTCATTTAGCCCATGAGGCGGAGGGATAGTGAAACTCTAGCACTAGTGTACATTGAGTAAACTTGCTTCATTTAGCCCATGAGTATTCTCTCTTTACATTTTGAATATGAATTAA
This sequence comes from Pachypsylla venusta, assembly GCA_012654025.1. Taxonomy (NCBI): domain Eukaryota; kingdom Metazoa; phylum Arthropoda; class Insecta; order Hemiptera; family Aphalaridae; genus Pachypsylla; species Pachypsylla venusta. Next base: position 27,216,967 of record CM022879.1, on the reverse strand, counting down.
TAACTTTCAATGGAAACTTGTTTCAGATAAGCCCGTGTCGTGGATGATGATGGCGCCATCAGTTACACCCAGGAGAATTCCGAGTGGAAATAATAATCCCGGGATTAGGATATACAAATATGATACCGTCACAGGAGCTGTAAGTGATCAAATTATAGCAGAAAACTGCATAGCACACATCTTTGTATATATGCAAAAAATTATAAGAGGAACATGTTTATTTGTTTTTTCCTTGCATAAAAGCAAATATGTGTGTTATGCAATAAGATATGCAGGGCCGGATTAACTTTTCCGTAGCACTTTCACAAGCGGCCTCTCCACCGGCGCTTTCTAAGTAGTCTAATTTTTGGAGCCAGTACAAAAAATTATTATCTTTTGTACTAGTACCTACAGCTGGTAGGGAAAAGTGAAATTAAATTTTGAGTATACCAACATCGATAAAACATGGTTACCGCTTATGCTAAAAAAAAGAAAACAATTTGTTTATGTTGCAATACTCGCTGTACTCTCCTAAATTAGATTTTACTACATACTTTGAAGAGTTGGGGGTCCCGTCCAAATGAAATGTTTTTTCAATTGTCAACCCAGAAATGTCAAAATATCTAGTGTAAGTTGTCAAAGCGCGGGGCCCGTAGCACGTGCTACAAGTGCCACTATTGTTAATCGGCCCTGAAGATATGTAAATATGTGGCTGTCTGCGAGCACCCATTAGAACATGTGTATTTGTTTTTTCCTTGCATATAAGCAAATATGTATGCTACGCAATAAGATATATAAATATGTATGCTATGTGCGAAACCATTCATCAACAGCATTGACTTGCATCATCATGTCCGATGGTAGGTATTGCCAGTCAGATGTAGGAGATGATTCTAAATTAATTATTTTCGTTTACTGCCAAATATTTGACCTTTGAAATCTTTTTTAATTTTGAAAGGAAAATATCAAATTTTTAAGGGGGGGGTCTTGACGATTCAAAAGGTTCATGATCGAAAATAATAAACCAAAAACGGTTCAAAGTCGATGGACATTGGACAAATAATATTAATAACTAGTTGTTTCGCCCGTGCTTCGCTACGATTCTTATATTTCTATTTTTGTTTTTCAAGGACAATGGAATTTGGGGCGGGGGGGGGTATTGTTTTGTGTCATTCCTGATACACCTTTAAAAACCAAGATTTAAACATTTCGCCAGGCGTCTTAGAGGCACGGCCATTCTGAATTTTTAGTATTTTCTAAATTTTATTTTAACCGTTCCCGTTTTCGAACTCGTAACTCTGGAATGGCTGGCCCTACCTTTGCAAAAAATGTCCTAAAATAAGAACTAAAGAGACACCTAAAACTTTCTCGCTTTGAGTTGATATGTTGTCGCGACAAAATTTAAGATGTCGGACCTTGACTGTCTGATTTTGGAGAAGAAATTGGAAATTTGACTGTAAGTCAAAAACGGCTTGACATATTTTAGTTCTGATTTTCCTGGGGTCGTAGATCATGATTTTGGGGGGTCCATTCCCATCATTTTTTCGGTATCTGCTGCCGTTTGGGCTGTGGTATTGTAACATACAACCCCTCATATATAGGTACACACAAATTTCGGATTTATATGTTTAATATCCCTAGAACCTCATAAAGTGAATGCCATTTTCAGATGAACAACTTGTTGTTTCTTATTTTTCAGGTAATAGATTATAGTCAGTATTATTTGGATTTGGGTGAAGCTAATTCCAAAAGTGAAGCCATTTGGCAACTAGAATATAATTTGACCAGTTATTACGGCCTCAATGAGTTGACACCAAGATCCTTACATGAACTGGCCCAATCTTTCACTTTACCTAATAATCCTTTGTTGTTTGAAAGGTAAGACATTGTATAAACTACTAATTAATAAGAGCCATCACAGCAGTATCAATTAGTACCTATACTATAAAAAGCTACTTAACGTACCTACTTGTCACTATTACCAGAACATCTTAATCGTTAATCGATCTTAAGAGGCTATTCTTAAATGAAAATGCGAAAAAGTTGACCATGTTTCGAAATTTTCAACCTGGTACTTCCCTGGAAAAACCCCAGTGTGAGGCACACTATGCCACGGAGACCTATAAAGATAATAATATAATGATGAAGTTTATTTTCCGTACTTATTGGGTCACGATTCCTAGTGGACATTAGACATAAACTTTATGTTTAATTTATCAAGGCATGGGGTGTGTTTGTATTACGATAAATCTCGGACGCTTTGTACGATTGGTATGGACGTAGAATTCACTGATTTGTTGGGACTATTGTCCCAAAGAAACCTTAGGATGGCAGATTTATGTTAGTGGGGTCTACAGTTCAAAGAACAGTTATACCTTACAACTAAGGTGCAAAAAAAAAATATTTTCAATCATAATATTTCCTTTGTTTCGAGAACTTCGAGAAGTATCTGCCTCCGGTTGGATGGTAATTATAAAACAATATCATTTACGAGGATTGAATTCTTCCATTTCACTCCGACTCCGACTTTGGGATGTTGTCGCTGCTTGTTAGTAAAATATTCAAACCTCAAATTCACTTCTGTTTTTAAAATATAATGGACAAATTTTAGACCTGATGGGGCAAATTTTAAACCTGATATTTTCATATGAAGGTACTTTAGGATACCAAACCTTAAATTCGGGTGACTTCTCAAAAAGCGGCAATATCACTCCATTTTGGTTGAAATTTAAAACAGAGAGTGTTTATAACGTATTATCGAAATAATTTGAGTCTCTTGGGACTGTCTTCAACTGGGGGTCCTTTAGGGCCTAAATCTAAAAGTGGCAATATCACTCCTATTTTGATGAAATTTATTGCAGACAATCTGTGTAACAATATCACTGATAAATTTTGGATCGCAGGGGGCTATCTCCATCTGGGGCCCTTTAGGGCACCAAACCTAATATTAGGGTCATTTCTCAAAAAGTGGCAATATAACTTTAATTTTGATGAAATTTAAAACAGACACTCTTTGTATCATAACATCGACAAATTTTAAGTCTCATGGGGCTGACTTAATCTGGGAGCCGTTAAAGGCTCCAAACCTCAAAATGGAGTATTTCATTCCAATTGAAATACTAATTTCACAAATATTTTTTCACACTAAAGAACTGCGACAGCACTCAAAAGCCTTTGATGTTGTCGCAAATCTAATGGAAATATTTCTTTGCTCCATATTCTAATTGAATTAATAATTTACTAGAGAGCTTAACTGTTTTCCATATCAAACTGATCTCTCGTGAAGGAACATTTTTTCAAGTTAAGACATGCCAAGTTTTTCGTCAACAGAAAAAAACTCCTAGCTCGAAGCGAAAACATTTTGAGCCCTATATTCATAAAACATTTTCGTCTTAAAAATATTTTCTCAAAGTATTTCCTATTCGTTCGGACTGACCCTGTATCCAGCGCCCGTGTGGACGCTATCTTCAGACTCGTGGACTAATTCTCTTCCTTCCTTGTCTCATGTCTGTTTCAGATACCATCGCGCCTACTCTGTCAAATTCAACCACCATTATACACATTACACAATGTGATCACAAATGTAAACACAATAATTCTATTTTTTTCTTGTCTTATGGCTGTTTCAGATACCATCGCGCCTACTCTGTCAAATTCAACCACCATTATACACATTACACAATGTGATAACAAATGTAAACACAATAATTCTATTTTTTTCTTGTCTCATGGCTGTTTCAGATACCATTGCGCCTACTCTGTCAACTTCAACC
>CM022879.1:27198978-27209190 GCA_012654025.1 Pachypsylla venusta | reverse complement strand
TATACATACCTTAGCTAAAATGCTGGAATTAGTTTTATAAACAAACTCTTATTCTCGTCCGTAATTATGACAGCTTAATTCCACTTTAATATGACCTTGAAATCCATGAAGGATATCAACCTTCATGGATTCACGGGTTTCTATGACATGTTTCCTTATCATGAATCTTTGGTCCGAATAATTTTTTTTTCTCCAAGATGATCCGAGATATTAGACAGTTCCGCTTGAAATGGTTCACCCTGTACAACTTTATAAATTTAACTATTTGTACTATTAATTGTTTTTATATAAAATATTATTGTAACTAAAATATTATTTACATTCATTGATGTTTCAAAAATAATCAGATACGATCAATTCTTATTTGTACTATCCAACGCTTGGCTTTAAGATCCTGATATGACGCGCCAACTATGACGTCACTTCGTTGTATTAGAGCGGCTTCTGTGAACTTTCGCAACACTTTACACTACCGACAGCCTCAGTAGCTCAGTTGTTTGAGGCGGTGGATTCATAACCAGGAGGCCGTTGGTTCGAATTCAACACCATCCCCCTCTTCAACACAAGATTGGAAATAGAATCTTTAGGAGAGGGCGCTCATTATTTTCTTTTCAAAAAAAAAATATTTTTGTTTTCCTTGATAGTATATGGGCGGTCGTCCTTTTTAAGGGACTACAAGGTTACCGTACTGTAAGCGACTACACGCTACTAAGAGAGACTTCAAGCGAAAAATACAACTCCAGAAGGATCTGGTATTAGCTTGTAGTAATTTCCACAAGACGCCTGCGATAAATAATTGATCGTTCAGAAACAGCTACCTCCTAGGTATCTCCAAATTTTCATCCTTCCAAGAGACGAAATAATGAATATAATCAGGAAAAAATCGATTAATATGCCGCACTTGTCAATGAAAACAAAACACAAACGAGGTTTATCCAGACAATAATTTTGGATGGACAGGGTTGCACTATGTTCGATTATTTTAACGATTCCTGTGATTTGATGTCCATACAATTTTCATTTAAAAAAGAAAAAATAGTTTTATGATTCTGTCGATATTAATGAATTTAAATATTGACTGCTCAATCCAATTTTTTCTGCCAAAGATCATTGATCTCAAAAAACAACTATACTGCGGATGAATAAACCAGTTTTCGTCAGAGAACTGAAGTTAATCTACCAAGGCTTTGTTTAGTTCTTGGATGGGATTAGGTGCAGAGAATGCCTCGCAATGACACCTAAGTAGCTGTTCCGGTTTGGTTATGAAACGAAACGGGAAAGCTATACTATGGTTATTTCCTAGCTGTAACAATGACTTTTTTTAAAGATTGTGCAAAAAAACAAACCCCACAATATATTTTGTACCTACTTATATCGTTTTCTGATAATTGGCTAAAAAGCTTTGAAATTCCATTGCCTTTATCTTCTTTCATATGGCAAATGACATACATGGATCAATTCTTAGTCTACATCCGCCATATTCAATGAAAATCTGTAACACATTGCCATAGCAATTAGCAATGTAATACATTTTCTATTGGTTTATTATTTTCAATACCTAATGAACCTTTGGAAAATAAAAAAATACCCCCCTCAAAATTTGATGTTTTACGTTTTCTTTTTCAAGTTAGGTACGTAGAATCCAAAAATTGAATTAAAAAAAATGTGTTTGTGCGCCGTACGCCATGATGAGCACTTTTGCCACTTAGCGTTGTCCGATTTGGATAAATTTGGCATATAGGTCCCATCTGGGCTAATTAATTGTACCCCAAAACTTTTGGGTGCAATCAAATACACCCTTGGCGGTTTTTACCGTTTCTAAGCGGTTTTCATTAATCCTGTCTAAAAAAAGAATGGTAAGAGCTAGAGACTTGAAATATGGTATGTATGTCAAATTTAGGGTCTTATTAGGCCCCACATTTTGGGGAGGGGGGGGTATTTTTTAAGCCAGTAAAATAATAAACCCGGGTGTCACCTTTGCAGAGTTTTTTTTAACTATTACGATTTTTATGCATGACTCAAAGCCCATCCCCATATCCAGGAAAAATCATTAGTAAAAATGGTTGATAGATGTTTGACAAAAGATATATTTCATACAGAACACCCATAGCAGGTAGGTACCTAATTTGTGAGATATTTTCAAAATATGATTTTCCTCTCAAACTCTGTGAGACAGGTGTCCAAAATTATTCCATTTCATTTACTTTATACCTTTAGTGATTTATTCAAATACATCATACATTCCGACTACCTCGTTCCAAAAAACGGAAAGGTGCTTAGAAAAGCAACCCATATAATTTTAAATATTGCTTTTAATGAACTGAAAATAATGGTATGAGAGAAAAATATTCTGCTCAAGAGAGAAAGATGGAGAAAATGAAAAAAAGGGGACAGTTTTTGCATTTGACAGTTTGAAGCAGCTGTCTAGTGCCTAGATTTCTGAAAAACGTTTTCTCCTTCCCATGCCTGCTATTATATACTTTAATTTCCCCCTCCTCTGATAAATATAATAATCAATCTTGTCCAATTTTGTGCGAACCTCATTTTCAGAAGCCTTTGAAAATTGACTGGCAAGCAAAAATTATTATTTTTACCTTATTTTCACTGCGAAGTTCAATCTATTATATAAAATGTTCGTGTCACGATGTTTGTCACCATACTCCTCCAAAACAGCTTAACCGATTTTAATGAAATTTAGTATGTATATTCGGTAGGTCTGCGAATAGGTTTTTATCTATCTAATATATAAAATTCTCATGTCACGGTGTTTGTCTCCATACTCCTCTAAAACAACTTAACCGATTTTAATGAAATTTGGTATATACATTCGGTAGGTCTGCGAATATGTTTTTAATTATCTATCTTCTAATATATAAAATTCTCGTGTCACTGTGTTTGTCACCATACTCCTCCAAAACGGCTTAACCGATTTTAATGAAATTAAGTATGTACATTCGGTAGGTCTGCGAATAGGTTTTTATCTATCTTCTAATATATAAAATTCTCGTGTCATGGTGTTTGTCAACATACTCCTCCAAAACGGCTTAAACGATTTTAATGAAATTTAGTATGTATATTCGGTAGGTCTGCGAATATTTTTTTGTATATAATTTAATAGAATTGAACTGCAAATTTGTTGGGTAGGACGTGTTGGGAGTAGTATTGGGTTAGGTTAAAAAAAAAAAAAAAATGCGTGTTGAAGTCTGCGCAAGGTTAACAATGCGCCTAAATTCAGCAGACTTCAACACGCATTTTTTTTTTTTTTTTTTTTTTTTTTTTTTTTTCTGGAACCTAACCCAATACTGCTCCCAACACGTTCTACATAGCTTAACAACCCGATACTACTCCCCATGTTCTCTCATCTTCTCGAAACGAAGTTCGGGTACTCAGCTAGTATTTGTATAAAAATGAGGACATTGATTCGTTCAACATACTGCTACTCATTTTATGTACTTCCCATATACAAAGTATAGGTAAGTATTGCATTGTATTGATGAAAAATTTTCGATGTCATTTTTTTGGCTTTTCTGGACGAATTATGACGAATACATTCCAAAACATTGGTCTAGAAAAACTGTGTTTCCGTCAGTCACCAAACCTCAAATTCGTGTCACTTCTACTGAAAAGCGGTAATTTTACTGAAATTTAAAACAGAGACTGTTTGTAACATATCATCGACAAATTTTGGACCCCTAGGAGCTATTTTCATCGGGGAGCACTTTCGGGCACCAAACCTCCTATTCGAGTCACTTCTCTAAAAGCGGAAATATCACCCCAATTTTGGTGAAACTTAATACAGACTCTCTGTGTAACATATCACGAACAAATTTTGGGTCGTAGGGGGCCCTTTAGGGCGTCAAACCTAAAATACGGGTCACTCTCATAAAGTGGCAGTATAACTCTAATTTTGATGTCAACCGAAGGCTGTTAAATGTAATTCAAATATTTTTTTGCATTAAGTAACTGCGCCAACAGCCGAAGGCTGCCTAATTTAAATAAATAAATATTTTATTAAAGAACTGTGACAACAGCCGAAGGCTGCCAAATATAATTAAATTAATATTTTCCTAATGAGCTGTGACAACAGTCGAAGGCTGCCAAATATAATTAAATTAATATTTTCCTAATGAGCTGTGACAACAGTCGAAGGCTGCCAAATATAATTAAATTAATATTTTCCTAATGAGCTGTGACAACAGTCGAAGGCTGCCAAATATAATTAAATTAATATTTTCCTAATGAGCTGTGACAACAGTCGAAGGCTGCCAAATATAATTAAATTAATATTTTCCTAATGAGCTGTGACAACAGTCGAAGGCTGCCAAATATAATTAAATTAATATTTTCCTAATGAGCTGTGACAACAGTCGAAGGCTGCCAAATATAATTAAATTAATATTTTCCTAATGAGCTGTGACAACAGCCGAAGGCTGCCAAATCTAAATAAATGAATGTTTTACTAAAGAACAGGGATAACAGCCGAAAGCGGCCAAGTCCAATTAAATTAATAACTTGTAAAAGTCAGCGACACGACAAACAAAGCTTCCATAATTACCTAAATGAAATGTATATTTTTTCTAACCTTTTTTTTCGTAAAACGCTTCAACCGATAGCAAAAGCAATCTATGCTTGAAAATTAATTAGTTTTCATAAAAAGTTAGAGAAATTAAAAGAACTTCCGTCACATTGTAGCCGGGGACTCGCTTTTTACGTTAATATCCTGCAAACTGTACACAGCGATATCAAAAACTGGAATAGACTGCCCAAAACCGTACCTAAAATCTTAAGAAAAAAATCAAATCCACTGTATTTTGGTAACATCCCAACTTTGGCAGATTGTCTGTAATTTGCAAAAAAAAACTCTGCCAATAAGACATATGGGTTTTTTATTTCAGTAGCTAAACAAAAAATTGATTCAAGGTAAGTAGATGCAGAATCCAAAAATCGAATTAAAAAAATGCGTTCGTTGATACCATAGCGAGCGCTGTGCGAATTTATTGAAAACTAGCAAGATAAGCCCGCTTCGCTTGGCGCCTCTATCTCTCTCGAATTGTTTACTTTTCGGGATTTCTACCCCTTAAAATTAAAATTGTGCAAAATCCTTTCTTAGTGCACACTTACATGGTGCATCAAGGTTCCTGCCAAATTTCAAGTCTGTAGCATTAATAGTTTCGGCTCTACGTTGATCTGTCACTCACGATATTGCCTTTTATATAATATAAAGATTGGTACGTTAGTGTCTAATTCTCTCTCTCTCTCTGCGCCAAATCTTTCGCCACCGTCCGTCACATATAAAGAGTACCACGCTAAAATTTTAGGGCGGAGGAATGAAATTTTTTAATACATTTGCATTTTATACATATAACATGAAACGTAAAATATCAAAGTTTCAGTCTTAGGTATTTTTCCGTGACGATCCAAAGGTAATTTTAAAACGTTAACCGCATAGAAAGGCTATGTTCAAGGCCGTACCCAGAGGGGGGTTCATGGGGTCCTGAGCCCCCCCCCCTCCGGAAATTTCATTATTTTTTTATGTATGAATTTATGTAATATTGTAAGGTGTAACTCATCATCACCAACAACAACATCAACATCACCTTCCATGATCATCATTTTCAGGTGTTAGTCCTGGCTTGGCTGTCAATCCTTCGGACCCCCCCCCCGAAAAAAATCTTGGGTACGGCCTTGCCGTGTTGTTTAAAGTGTCCACCGAAAGCTGTTAAAGCCTCTTCATGTAGTTCATTATTGAACTCTGGGTATTTCTCATTTTCATTTCTAGGAAGAAAACAAACGAGTAAGGAAAAGAATAAGGACTCTTTCCGACAAATTTGATGAGATAGTTTTTACAGTGTTACTACAAAGATATTATAGACTTTACTTGAAAACTTTTAACATCATTGTTCTTTATTCTCGCTTTTTCTTCCACTGAAAATATTATAATATCCCTTCTGAATTGCAAGTGTGGATTCTTTTTTTAAATTGAAGCAAACAAAGTCATGTACACAATACTGGTCTGGAGTGGAGGAGAATCTAATGAAAAATATTATTAAGAGTGTGCGGAGTGAAGCCCGCGAAGAAATAGAATGAGGAAAGTGGAGTCAACCAAAGTGTAATTACAACAACAGAGGAATCCCTCGGGTACACAAAAGCAATCTCCTTGCAAACACAAAATGGGAATTATTGAAGCCAAAAGGCCACAACCTAACCCTGCAATAAATATTTTAGAGGTTTATTTACATTTTCAAAAGTGTTCTCTTCTTCTGCCTTGTACTTTGTTCTTTTTTTGTCCAAAAATATACGTCGTATAATGTAGCATTGGCACCGTGGGTACTTATTGTTTGCCGAATAATCCCAGTTGGGACGTCATTGTTTCTGTTCACACTGAATGAAGATATAAAATATGTAAAGTGCATGTCAAAAAAATGTGAGATAAGAGCCCACTTCTCACAAGCACTTGCCCCCCTAACCCAATACTCCACCAGAATCAAATTATATGAACCAACATATTTTCATAGAGGTATTCATAGCTTATAGCTTTCACAGAGCGAACCCCAGCACCATGATGATTTTGATTTATATTTTTTTCCCAACGAAGTAAGGTCTAGTTTTAACACCATGATTTCCTTTACACGCCCGTATGGGTGGTACAATGGGACCCAAAAACTAATCAGCTAATTCCATAAATATAATACCAAATTTTATCAAAATCGGATAGGGCGATCGAGAGTTTTCGTGGTACAAAATACTAACAAGTCAACAGACAATCAGAGGAAAAACTCTGGCAAGATGACACATGGGTTTATCATTTTACTGGCTAAAAAATAGCCCCCCCACAAAAAAAAATACTCTGGGGCGTAATTAGACCCTAAATTTGAAATACACACCAAATCTCTAGCTCTCACCATTCTCTTTTTAGACGGCAATACTGAAAACCGCTAAATAGTGGCAAAAACCGCCAACGACGCCTTTCGGTGCCCAATTAGACCCCAGCTGGGTCCTATATACTAAATTTCATCCAAACCGGTCAACGCTAAGTGGCAAAACGCCCATCACGGCAAACGAATTTNCCGTGAAAAGTAAAATATCAAATTTCGGGGGGGGGGGGTTATTTTTTTTCTCGTGACGATTCCAAAGGTTCATTATTGAAAATAATAAACCAATATTGTGATGTTAAAATAAATCTGACCTCGTTGGGTCAACTGAGGTTTAGCTATAAGAATCGTTAGCTACTCAGCTGTGATCAGAACACTGAGTGCACCCAAATAAAGCCAACGTGGTGTCCGCGGGCGAGCTCTCCTCAGTGTACTGAGGAGAGCTCAGTGTACTGAGGAGAGCTCTGTGTACTGAGGAGAGCTCATTGTACTGAGGAGAGCTCCGTGTACTGAGGAGCTCGTACTACGTCCACTATTGTCTGACTTTCGTGAACTAAAGGGAAGCGGTGTCTCCAATGTGGCAATTCGTTGGTTAACCATAGAATGTTTCAGAGTGTTCACTAAAAACAAAATGAAACAGAGATAATCCCAACACTATATATATATTTTTCATGTAAATTTCAAGAGCATTAAATTATTACTCAATCAACGGGTTTTCCCATGCGCGGATATAGGGCAGAGCCCAGGGGGCACGTGCCCCCCCTCCAGTTTTTTTAAGCGGGCGGTGTTTCTCAAATTTCATTATACCTAATCACGTAATTTTTTTTAAAAAATCAAATGAATGGGAATCCGCTGTGTCTTTTATCCCATTGAGAGGTGGGGGGCTCGGGCCATTAAATAATTCCCAATCCTGAGACTAAATAGAAATACGTAAATAAAAAATCGTTAAAAATTCTGTCATCCGCACTTATTTTTCGTCATCACGTTTATAAAATCGCTTATCTTCTTAGCTTTTAACAAATTAGGTATCGTGCCCCGATAAACATTGCATTAAAAAGTATTGCCCAGGACTCAAAACCTCGGTCTCTAGGTTACGAGTCCCTCCCTTCCCCCCCCCAAATTTTCTATTAGGTATATTGTGCGATTGTNTTTTCCACGTTCTATTCACCAGTTTTTGTCAGATTCCTGAAGTTAAGCTATGTCGGGTGTGTTAAGAACTCCGTTTGGAGGACTCCAAACGGAGTCCTCATAAACATAACGTCAATCACACGCTGTTGGCTTTTTATTTTTAGTGTACGCTCGGACTCGTGAGAACAATTGAGTAGTTGTTTTGGAATTCGGCCGAACGTCAGGGAAAGCTATACCTACTAAACACAGTTATAAAAATAATATGTTTCTCTCTTTTTTTCAATTTGGCTTAACGTCTCTTTAACATCTATTGGTCATTCAAGACGGGGATTTCACCCTTCATTCGTTGGAAACTTGCAAACCAGCTACCCACATTGACCTCACCCAGCCTGGGTTGGGCCGGAAAAAAGAGCCAACGGTACGTGGTAAACGAAGTGACGTCTAGTTTTAATACTACGTTTTTTTTAACATCTATTGGTCATTCGAGCCGGGTGGGGGGTTACCCTCCATTCGCTGGAAACTTGCAAACCAGCTACCCACATTGACCTCACCCAGCTTGGGTTGGGCCGGAAAAATAGCCAGCATCTCGAGGGCGCGAACCCACGTGGACACCCACATGGCACAACCTCGCTGGAAATTGCTTAACTTCAGTGATCTATCGGGAACTGGTGTATTCTATGTGCCATAGACGCTGGCTTGTTTCTCTCTTTGACTGAACAAAATGAGGCCTACTGAAGTTTTGTGAACTACACATAGCGCTACAATATTTGAATTAACTTTGAACCTCCAAAATATTTGATAGACACATACGACATGCATTATACTCTTCGACCAGATCAATTTTTCACAAAAATTACTGGACCGATTTTCGACAAATTTGCCAGATAATTTTTCCACTTTTCTATTTGATGATTGATCCCATGCACCGAAATGATCACGTGGCAGCTAAAATTTCAATAGGCGATCACGGTCCCGTCATAAAACACCTCTACAGATAAGAAAACTATCAAGTCGGTGCATTGAGAATGAAACTCTTTTTTCACAACAATTGTGTTTAAAATATTGGGTTGATTAAACAAAGTGAGATCTAGTTTTAACTGCAACATGTTTCTTTAAACATCTGATGTTTGTTTGTTGTACGAGAACTCTCGCACGTCTGGTCTGACAACTTGGTGTGGTAATTTTAACTGAGTGATATCTACAGTTCACAGAAATAATGTACCAAGATTTGAAGGTTACCACCACAGGCGAGAGGCGAGTTAAATGCCTGACACATTTTCTTCCACCTAACCCACAGAGGTGTTCTATGTGGTCAGCAGGGGACTTTAGTTTTGAAATCAGGGGCGGATCCAAGGGGGCGAAAGGGCAATCGCTTGATTTTAAATGGGAGACGCTTGATTTTAAATGTAGGAGTTCACAATACAATTTGAAAGGACAATACGAAAAATAATGAGACGCTTGATTTTAAATGGGAGAGTTCACATTACAATTTGAAAGGACAATACGAAAAATATTGAGACGCTTGATTTTAAATGGGAGAGTTCACTTTACAATTTGAAAGGACAATACGAAAAATAATGAGACGCTTGATTTTAAATGGGAGAGTTCACATTACAATTTGAAAGGACAATAAGAAAAATAATGAGGCGCTTGATTTTAAATGGGAGAGTTCACATTACAATTTGAAAGGACAATACGAAAAATAATGAGACGCTTGATTTTAAATGCAATTTGAAAGGACAATACGAAAAATAAAGAATTGAAAAAAAAAAAACGGGAAATTGAATACAACCGTTCCCGTAGTCAGATCACTGAAGTTAAGCAACATCGGACGAGTTTAGTACTCGGATGTGTGATCACTGTAGTACTCCTCGTATTGAGCTGTTTTCGCCGTCATGGTTATCCGTAGGTATCGACACTTTTGTACCGATACTCTTTTTTCCTTTAATTGGCCTTGGTAGCCTTACCGCCACCCCTAGCCAGCCGTCGCAGCGATACCACTCGATACTTTTTTCGATATTTTGGTGGTATCGATACTTTTCCACCGATACTACTTACTCAGTATTTTTTTAATCATACCTAACAAAACTCACCGAGTACCCAAAACAATGTGAATAATTCGTTTCTGAAAAATTAATACTCCTGAAATCCGTTGTTAATAAAAAAACGTATAATATCAAATTTTGAGGGGGGGCATTTTTTTTTTTTTTTT